>JACCPG010001129.1:0-17540 GCA_016069955.1 Drepana arcuata | reverse complement strand
AAGTGATGACATAAAACCGAAATTAAGTTCGTGCTGGAGTGGAGCCATTGATCATAATTATGTCGGCAGACACATTGAGTCATCTATCCGTTCTAAGTCCGTGGTCGGCAACTTATCGCGCCTAATGTTGCGTTATTTTCTCTGTCGAGACGTGGACTCTGGATGATGTTTTTATTATAAATACGTGTTGGAAATATTTGCGAGTGTTGAGGAAATGTACGTGATGTACGCGTGTCGTTTACGTATGAACGCTTTTATTATTTGTTCGGCGCGGTGTATTTGATTGATGAAATACTATGTTGTCTCTGTACGGCGGAGGGTCGTGCCATTATTACATTCCCGTACGTTTTTCTCTCATGCATTGTCTGTCAAAGCGTTTCTCCACCTCGGTAATAGATTAAATTCTCACTGCATGTAAAACCTTATGTACAATAGCCGTGTGAGGTAATGCTATCAAAATACATGCGTACCTGAGTCGCGTTCATCATAAAGTTAAGAGGTGTTCCTTGTCGGCGACTTTGATGCAAATCCGCCAATTTGCTTCTGTCCAGTGTAATCCTCTTTGACATCCCTATGCGTCATGAAATAACTTTTTTCTTTGATTTATTTGACTTTCTTTCTACTCAGCTCGCAGTTTATACTTGCAGTTCGTATTTCATACGCATTCATGGCCACTTTGTACTAACACACTTCTTCCTACAAAGTTTATACGACGTGCAAGTCGTTGACTCTAAAGAATAATGTTGCTCATAATAATTTCAGTACCATATAGGCAGAGCTTTTGCGCTGAAGAACAGAAATATGAGCTCATTATCACCCTTTTGTTGGCGAGGCATTTCTTTTTCATGCCAGTCATCTTACATGCCCATGATTAGAAACAAAGCAAGATGCCTCAGGTTGTAAATCAGAACGTGGAATGCTGAAGTAAGTGGTTACCGCTGCCTAGGGACAGGTACATGTATCTCGGAAGGTAATTCTTGTGCGTTGCCGTCACCACAAGAGTCTTTCACACCCCTCTTGAAACACTCCATGCTGTACTCTCCAGTGAAAACCTCTATCAATAAGCTGGCACTCGCGGTAAAAAATCTTTGAATCCGTATAGTGCGATACCTGTTTGGTTCCTAGGTATAGCATTGAATCTCCGTTGACGGCGAAAGGCAATTGCAATAATTGAATATAGCAATTAAAAGTTACCATCTTTGCAGTGTGGCTATTCAAAGCAGGCTACAGTTTTTATACATATTTCGTCAACATCCCGAGTTAATATCCCTAGTGTGTATGCGCTCTCAAAAATTTGTTGCTGCAATTCATGAAACCACTTAGTACCCCAAAAGTATGTGCAGACCAAAATAACTAGAAAGTTAGAACAACAGTAGACCTACATTTAATTCGATTATAACAATCCTATCGTCGGCGTGCTTTAAAACTTTGTTTTATTCGTGCATATACCGCCAGGAATTAGCACAGGCGCTTCGCTGGATCGTTTTAGTTTTCATTTCAGTAAGTACGACCGCTAACTAGTTATAGTTAGCGCTCTGCATTCAGTAAATAAATGAATACCCCGTTTGTGTGAGCTCCGGTCGGGCAAACAATATAACTCGCCGCCCGTGTTTGAGCCCGATGGACTCCTGTTTTGACTGCGCATTCGTTTGATTAACGCACTTGATTCCAGCGAAATGTTCGGTTAATATTTTAGCTAGATTATTGTTTCAACATCTATCCGCGGGGTTTTCCATAGCCTGAGTGCAAAAGTGACAGTTTGTGTAGACGTATGTATATTTGTAGTAAACCTTAAACAAAACAATTACATTAAAGCCGTGGTGGCAGACTCTTTCGAGCCTCAAACACAAAGATTGCAAGCTACGAGCTCACGAGCCTTACGGTGAACGGAAACATCGCGAGGAAACTGCAGTCGTGCTTGAGTAACGACGATGGACTCGCCATGGGTCACGTTGGCACCTAAATATATCTTCGGCAGAAAATGGGCATATGGGTACTACCTACACCCATCTGCCTTCCTCATTTGGGACCTTAGTGGGAAGGCCTGAAGATAATTTAACTTCAAATCAAAGCAAAATAATTGTCGTGTTCAATAATGTTAAATAAGGAGTGTTGATACGCAGTTGGAGAAACAGTTAGCTCGGCAATAAATATAATGTATTTGAGTGGAAGCCACGTTTGTTCGATTCGTCGATTGTGTTTCTGCCACGAGTGGTAATGTCACATTGCGAGGCTTACGTTCGGTTTTCAGCACAATAAGGACAGACGATAAGTATATGTATATTTATATTATATATTATAGACTAGCCATACCCCGCAGTTTCATTGCGATAAATTTGATACGAAATTTTACTACGAAAGAAAAAAATATATACGAAAACACGTCAATAAAATCGGTTTTACTGGGTTTTACTGTTTGGTATCGGATGATTAAGATTTGGAGGATAGGCTCTGAAGCTAATGTGGATTAGAAACAGCAGGGCACATCTTCAAAATCAGAACCAATTTCATAAAAATATTCAATTTCAGTGTTAATTTAAAACTTTCTGTTCCCTATACCCAGGTGTGGTGCGACACACAGGTGGTAAATTTTCCATTATGTAAACCCAGTAGTGACCGCTCCAAATCCGCATCTGTGGCACACAAAATAGAAATAAAAGTCTATACTACCTATTTAATCCACAAAAGTGGTGAAAGACTTCATCTAATTCCGTATTTTTACGTTGTTAATGTGAAATTGCTGTGTTTTTCAATCAATTAATCATAAATATATGTATATAACATGTCAAAATGCATTTATTTAAAGTGTAAAGTAGTAAATACTTTTTCTGTATCTTATCGTAAAATTCGTAATACTAATTACAAGCATCGGCGGTTCAGTGGTAGAATGCTCGCCTGCCACGCGGGCGGCCCGGGTTCGATTCCCGGCCGATGCAAATAACACAACCTTGAAGCATTTTTGTTTTTTTTTAATAAAACAATTTTAATATTTATGTTATTACTAGCTTATGCCCGCGGCTTTGCCCGCGTGGATTTCGAAAAAGTGGCTTTGGAAATTTTCCTGCAAGAATCGGTTCAGCCGTTATGCCGTGAAAGAGCATTATATATTATAATATAAGAATTTTGAATTTTGTAGGATTAAAAAAAGAAAAAAAAAGTAGCTTATAGGACATAGATATAAGCTATCACCATTTCAACTTTCAGCCAAATCGGTTCAGCCGTTTGGCCGTGAAAGAACCGCAAACATCAAAACTTACAAACTTTCACTTTTATAATATTAGTAAGAAGTAAGATTTATGAACAACATGATTTTGTAGACTACTAAATTCGATAATATGAAAAATTATGTACTAAATGTCGATAGTATTCGAAATCGGCGAGTGATGACGAGTAATCAAGCAAAGTAAAAGTCTGTAAGTAAGGCTAGGGAGAAATGGCGCTCTACTCTCCCCGCCTATCCTTTTGGGGACTCGGGTTGATGTGCGTGACACATGTATTTTTTAACTTATTCGTTAGATTATAGATAGATATGTAAAATTATTGGTTTATTGTTGGCTGGGTATGCCGGATGGCATAGCGAACATTCTGGAACCTGTCCTCGGCAATAATAGGTATTTCTTTTTTTACAGCGGCAGTTACACATGTACTAATAGTGCACCCAATCAAGTGTAATGGTTTGGTTGTTTGCATAAGTGCCACTTAAGTTTTACATTTACTGTAATAGTGACCTCATACAGCTACACTTAGTTAACCACAATAGTGTTCCAAGCTTTACCAAGTTTCATAATATTTCACCTACAATAAAATACTTTGCACGATGTATTAAGTTGTAAACCGTGGTGGCCGAGTGGTTCAAGCAGCTGCCTGCGACGCAAAGGTCGCAAGTTCGAATCCCGACTGTACCAATGAGTTTTTTCTGAATTTAAGTACAGTGATTAGTCACACAACGAGCTTTACGGTAAAGGAAAACATCGATAGGAAACCTGCATACGTCTAAGAAGAAATTCAAAGGCGTATGTATGACTCGTGCTTGAGTAACGGCGATAGACTCGCCATCTGTCACGTTGGCACCTAATATACCTCTGGCGGACAGTGGGTGTGTGTGTATTACCTATACACCTCTGCCTACCCCTTCGGGGACCCTTGTGGGAATGCGTGAGGATATATTATATTATTATTATTTAGTTGTAGTTGGAGTACGTGCAGATTTCACATAGAGGTATATGTATATGATAGGCACGCTCGATGGAAGATATATAGTATAATAGAGGCATATTACGTTGATTGAGACATATTGAAAGCATGTATGAAGCATGATTGACGAAACAGTAAAAAAATGTGAAAGTGTGTGGATGAAAAGGCAGAGGAAGACCACCGGCATGTATGAAGTGGCTGATGAATGTGGATGAAGCGAAAGTGGTTAGCCTAGCTAGAGAGAGCTGTCTCAACTCTCTCTACCTATCGCCAGGGTACCTGCGTGATGTCACTTCGGCCTGCCTATCATCGAGCACTTTACATCTAATTGAAAAACCAATTTCTGTTCAAATATATGAATAAGATCGCGTCGATGAAAATACCTCTCCAATGGACAGTTATCTAACTGTTTCTGAACGCAATATATCCTGTCCGTCATATTCGAGTGTGCATTGAACGCTCAGATATCGGGAAATAAAACGTCGGTATGCGGAGCGGTTTCCTATATCGGATGCTGTGTCACATTTGTAATGTATTCGTTGTGATTGCGTGATACCTACTACCGTTTCTCGATTTGTTTTCTCACAAAGTTTAAGGGAATTTAAATTATTAGGTTTGTAATTGAGAATAGTATTTCTACTTATTCGCTACTAATATTAAGGATATAGAGAGAGAGATCCGTAATGTGTGAGTCATGAGTACTATTATCGTAAGAGTACTGAAAACCGCATGTATGAAGAGACTGATTGATGAAATTGGAGCATTGTCTAGACAGAACAAGTGATCAAATATATCTACCACGTGAGGGACTCTGCGTGATATGTATTGTATAAAGTATGCATACCATGTTTGGTTTAAAATAGTATTGTGAATTTTACTTTTAAATTAACACTGACTAAGCAGAACGATACATCATCATTAACGGTTTAAGTTCATACATCATTCAGTTGACAGGAAGAGAAGCCAATTGATCATTGGAATATTATTCAAGATTACATAGAAACAATTATCAGCTTAATTTACCATCAACCAAAACAGACGTCTCGAACAATAATTAACATAGTAGCAGTCTTTGTCATGAATGCAAGTGTGGTTTTAAAGTCATTTGAAATAAGGTTGATAATTCTAGTTCAAGTCATTCTCTACACCCTGCTCGTTGCACTTCAGTTATTGTTTCCATTTTCACAACATATATATATATACTATCTACATCTACATCTGTAACTATATATATTATTGCCTAGTTACCGTAGTACAAGCTTTGCTTAATGCTAATTTGTGTGAAATTGTCCCAAGGTATTTATTGTTATAATTAATTATTATTATTATTAATTATTATTATTATTAATAATAATAATAATATATCCTCACGCCTTCCCACAAGGGTCCCCGAATTATTAATAAACAGTATCTTATTTTAGTAAACGCGTTCCAAACGTACAAGGAAAGCCTTATTTTTTTAAATGGGTTATCAATGAAGTAGAAATGCCAAATTCGCTGCTCCCTAGCCACTGAATATCATTAGTCATACTTCCATATACAGGTCTCTCATTTCATATTTAAAAATAAACGTATGAAATGTTTGATAAATGTGGATGATGTGAAAGAGGTCTGTTGGTCTAGATAGAACTCTGCGTGAGTTACTCTCCCCGTGAGTTACTGGCCGTATGTACAATAGGTAACATAAAACTGGTCGCAAACAAGTAAAATAAAAAAGAAAGGAGTATTTTAAAATAAACCTCTACCCTACAACCGTGTACAAACTGGCAACCTACCTATATAGCTGTCATGGTATGGCTGTCATGTCGCCTTTCGCCGATGCAAACGAGAAAATTGCATACATATCTGATGCTGCCTCGGGCGGCGGTTATTTTTACCCGCTCGTTACGTCACTCACTTACATGCCCGTAAAGTAGGTAATGCTCTTGAATACGAAGCAGCGATCGTGTTCGAATGTTTTGGTAAAATAGACAAATTTGATGCGATCTGTATTCGTGTAAACGGAGAGCAGATCGTTATGTATTATCGTGTTTCGCTCAATATGTGTCACGAAAGAAAACCTTTAAAGTTTTCGCTTGTATATTCATGTTTTTAGGTAGACACGACACATCGTATTTCATAATGTGGATGTATAATAAAAAAAAAAAATATATATATATATTTATTTCAGGCACTTGACCCATAACAAAATGGCATTACAATTAAATATAATAAAACAGAGAAATACAATTAAATTACAATAGAAACAAATTGGAAAAAGCAAAATACAACGAAAAACAATGTACAATTATTATGTTAGAATAGTTATTATTAAATAAGTAAAAATTTTGAATTTGACAATACTCTATGTACGTACGTACAAAATGTAATGTACGTGCTATTACTATTTTCTCAGAAAAATTAATCTCGTCTTTAGAGATTCCACGAAAAAGTCACAAAATCATAAGATATTTATTAAAAAAAAATATCAGTCACTGTGTCCTACCAAAAATAATTAAAAAGAAAGCATGCATCGGCCGGGAATCGAACCCGGGCCGCCCGCGTGGCAGGCGAGCATTCTACCACTGAACCACCGATGCTTATTTAAATTGTAAAATTATACCTTAGGTTATGCCTAAGACACAATTTTATACAACTGATATTGCATCGTTGCAATTAGTACCGTAAAAGCTAGAACTACTTGCCACAGACAACGAGTGGAAAAAAATGCTTGATAATGATCGATCAACGGTTGATGTAATATATACCTACCTACAGAATTTCAATGTATCTAGAAGAAGGGGCGGAGGAGGGCCATGTTCCAATTAGGTAAATGTCCTTGAGTTTTCACTCAAGGACACTCGTGAACAGAAATTACAAGAGTACTCGAAACCGGTGAACATGCACGAAGAGGCTGAATGTGGATGAAGCGAAAGGGGTCTGTATGTCTAGAGAGAATTGACGCTCTACATTCTGCCTAAACCATGTTAGTATCTTACTAATATTATAAATGTGAAAGTTTTGATGTTTGCGGTTCTTTCACGGCCAATCGGCTGAACCGATTTGGCTGAAAGTTGAAATGGTGGCATAGGCTATTTTTTTTTTAATCCTGAAAAAATCAAAGTTCTTATATAATCATAATGTATGATGCTCGGAAGAGCACGGCATTGGAAAATTTCCAAAGCCACTTTCGAAGAAGACGAAACGAAGTAATTATTTTTCGCTAGCTGTGCCACGGCTTCCCCGTGCTAGATTTACTCGTATTACTACTTATACATCATACTCATATACTTATATAATAAAAACATTTGCTCTAGAATAGACCCAGTATAATCTATAATCTATGGCCATTCCGACTCCGATTAGACATTCTGACGTGATTGACTTGACTAAAACACCCTACCAAAGTTTCACATATAACAGTATAGTTTTATTTCTATTTATGTCCCAAGCCAACAGTGAAGGTGAATCCCCGCAGCTGTATATTTAGCTCAATTGCAAGTCATCACCGGCACTATGTCAGCTTTATTTGGTCTGAACAAGTTAATGTACGTACATGCATAAGTCACAACCTCAATATTAAACCTAGCAGCAGGCAGAGATTAATATGTCGTCACTCGCAATTTATAGGCGCGTGGCGCGGCACATGGTGTTATGACGCAAGCTTACGGCGTCCGAGTGTGATATCATCACGTATTGCCTACGTATTTGCTGATATGGATATTTTAAATTCATTATATGTCATTGAAAACCTGCATACGTTATATGAATCAAAAGACGACTAGTCATCATTGATCTAAAAACATATGTATGCGAACAGAGTGTTGTTATAAAGAGTGTGTGTCCCCCCTTTTTATACTACTAAGGTGTTTAGCAGGCATGTTCCCACACTGTCCCCTTGAAGAGCTCCATGCTTTACCCGTTGGGGATAGCCTCAACGGGATGTTCATTCCATAGCGTGAGCGCTCCGCGTAAGGAAACTCTTTTAAAACCGCGCAGTGCGAGGCCTGTTTGGTTCCAACGTATAAGGACTAATGCTCTATCGAAGGCCAGATATAATGCATGAGTTTAAACAGTTTTTTTTACTCAGAAATTTTGGATAATGCCGAAAACTGGACCGGATTAATTGCTTTAGGACGTTCGTACCGATGATAAGCGCACGTAGTTTAAATTTCCAAGTTACGTAATTTTCCATTCCTGACATAGAGGCCTTTACATAGTTTATAATTCCCGACGTTTGGGCCGTACCGTTGAACACGGTCTCGCGTTGCGTCCTCGTCTTGGATCCCCACACGCGAGTTGGGTCTTCGCCTCCCGCTGACAAGGGTCCAAATCAGAGATATTAATTTGTAGGGCGCGCTGTAAATTAACCGCCGCGAGTTGTAACCGAGTTACCCCGTCGTCCACCGGGTAATTTGTAAGACTGGCGAGTAATAATATCCGGCGGGTGTCCCTTCAGTGCGACGTGCGTCGGATTACGCGCTAAGAAGGGTACACCTACAGGATTATACAAGTGTCATAATTAGTACTACGAATACTAACACTTTGATGTCGGCCGAACTTAGTTTTGGGTTGAAACTATTCAACTTCTCGCCTCTGAATAAACTATGTCGAGGATTAATCGTGCAATTAAACAATTTTTCGAGCGGAAAATTAGTTTTGGGTATCATTTTAACTTTCACTACAAGTGATGTTTGTAACTAGGGTTGTAGGTGTTTATAAATTACAAGCGAGCTTTTATTTCAATGGTTCTTTATAGTCGATTACGTATTAAATTTAGTGAAAATAAAAACATAAAACCGCTTTTTTATGTTACCAAAGATCAAATACCTTCTTTCATTTTCATTGATCTCTTAATAGAAGGAAATGAGTTTGAATTATGCTCAATGACTCGGAAGTCTTTGGAACACAATTTGGGAACCAGCTTTTTAAACTTCGGTGATTAATAAAACTTGATACTTCTTTTTATTAGATTTAGGTGTAAGTTTAAATAGACCTTTTCCAATTTCAATTTACATCACTTTTGCATTTTCATCAATTTTGTATTACATCATATTTATATTGACTGTATTTTATTTCAGAAAGCTAATTGTTTGAGTTTTTTTTTTCAATAGAACCTTTTTGTTTGCTACTTGTGATAAACCTACATACGGTCCGCTTGATGGTTGGTATTCAAATCAAATCAAAATCTTTTTATTTCACATAGGCCCAGGTAGGCACTTATAAATCGTCGAAAAAGAAGCACGGTTCGGGTTGGTCGCCTCCCATGGAGAAGAACCGGCAAGAAACTCCATGGTTACTCTTTTCATTTATTATTCGTTTGCAGTATCGATGTATTAATAAACAATAGCGAAGTATCACTCGAGTATTGCCTAAAATATGTTCTGTGGATTTGCCGGGACGAACGGTTCCCATTTCATGTGGCGTTTTGGGCAACATACTAACTGCATGGGCAAACTACATAAGAAATTACAGTTGGTTCCTATATAGTGGACATACAGTCTAATCCAATTTTGAACGGGAGGTCCGATGTAACCCACTATTCCTTTCAACTGATCGATAAGCGCCGTTGATTACGTGACCAGCGTTGAGGGTCAATCCTTCTACGGACGCAAACACCGATCTCCCAGCGAAGCTTTTTAAAATAATATTCAATTAAGGAACTACATAAAACGTAACATTGTTAAAATTCCCAAAATTATTCTGTTTCTTAATTTGCAAATTGTATAACTTGGATGTTATTATATCGGGCGAGCTCGTTAAAAGTTGGGAGGTCCAAGATTTTCTTTGATTTCAAATCAACCTCGTATAGATAGATATCTGTAATCGATACTCTGAGCAAGGGTGCTTATTTCGATAAGGACTCCTTCAACGCTTGCGATTACTACTTATTAAATAGCATAACTTGATGGGAGCTTAGTGACTTTAAACTTTTGGATGGTTGTTGTAACTTGTTTGTGCAATAATTTGTAGGTGCTGCATATTTCAAAACCTTATAAAGAACAGCTTGAGCCTATCTTCAAATTTGGCGTTGGTCCGTTTAATAGTATTTTCTTGAATAAATTGTGTTTTGATTTAATCGAGTGAATGATCTATCTCTTAACTAAACGTCAACCAATCCTGGTCAGTTGCTTTTGCGTGAAAGAAGAACTCTAAAACTCTCTAATTTAAAATATTAGTAATGTTGCTGTAATTATGTTGTTTGTGTTAAGTTTAACTTTTAAGAGCCGTGGTGGCCGAGTGGTTCGAGCAGTTGCCTGCGACGCAAAGGTCGCAAGTTCAAATCCCGACTGTACCAATGAGTTTTTCTGAACTTAAGTACAGTGATTAGTCACACCACGAGCTGTACGGTGAAGGAAAACATCGAGAGGAAACCTGCATACGTCTGAGAAGAAATTCAAAGGCGTATGTATAGTCGTGCTTGAGTAACGGCGATGGACTCACCATCTGTGACGTTGGCACCTAATATACCTCTGGCGGAAAGTGGGTGTGTGGGTATTACCTATACACCTCTGCCTACCCCTTCGGGGACCCTTGTGGGTTTTCCGTCACCGTAAAGTTACTCTGAAGGATAATATCGAGAGGAAACCTGCCTACGTAATCCATCTCTCACGTTGGCACCTAAAATATATCTCTGCCCCTCTGCCCCTTCGCGGATCCTTGTGGGAAGGCGTGAGGATATAATTTTATTTCAAACTCAGAGTACTAACATCCCATTAATTTTATGTAGCAAGATTAAAAGCAAAAGAGCTGTTGTATAAAAGTTCACTTTATACCGTTTATAAGCTGATAAATAATTTAATCTAGCATCATATATCCACGGAACGTTTCAGTCGGCTCCATAAATTGTGGCCTATGTGAAAAATAGTCGTGACTGGCGCGGCGGTGCCGGTGGCGTGCGAATATATGATCTTACGTTATACTGGTTACTTTATAAGGATCGCTGCTTCCACCTAACAATATTTGGAATGATATTTACGCCTCACTATACCAGGTTTATTGAAGGGTTCATTCAAATTACCTTGACATAGTATAAAAGATTAGATCTTTTGTGCTACGTAGCGGATTTTAACGCGGTTTTCATCAATGGGCAGAATAATTATCTTATCTTTAATAGCCTGCCATGCCTATTTCTGCATCAACTAAAGGTTGACTAATAGATAATACCTTTGCCATTAAGTTCGCTGGTCAATAATGTTTGCAGGTTTTAATAAATAAATATTTCAAGAGGTTTATATGCATGTTATAATATTGTACTTTTCAAGAGAGCGGTGCAGTCCGTACAATAGTAAGTCATGAATATTTCAGAAATATCAAGTCTGCCAACATTCTAAATAATTACTATAGCTTTCCCATTCCTACCCAGCATAATATTTCGTAGGTGGAATATTTGTCAGCAGGCAGTAAGATGGCGATTTAGCCAGTTCTCTCTAAACTTACAGACCTATTTCGTTTCACATTACATTCATCATTCCCTTCAAACTCCCTAAAAAACCTAAGAGAGGTAGGGCATATTAATAGAGGTAGGGAATAACGGGTTTCCCGTTCGAATTCGGAGCTGCCCGACTGGGGCAGGACCTCCACCTTATAGAAGTCCGTAGCCAAATAACAAAATTTTTTGTGTTGTGTTCCTATGCGGTGAATAAGGTTTCCAGTAATGAGCTCCTTGGGGAGGGGGGAGGATTGTTACATTGTGTTGGAAGCAGAGGGATTAAATCCATTATGCTGCCAACACACTATAACTCTCCGAACACAGAGTGGCAACACGCAAGTGATACTTCGGTATCGTGAGCGTAAATAGGCTGCGGTAACCGTTTCCCATCAGATGAGCCGTTTGCTTGTTTGCCATTCCTGTTAAATAAAAAAAAAAACTCGCAGATTTCGAGAAATCTGGACGTTTCTATCCTGGAGTAGCACTTATCAGTAAAACTTATTGAATCTATCGGTTAAGTCACCAAACTAACTCGCTTGAGACAGCAATCACTTGCGTTTAAGGTTGGACCAGCTTAGCCTCTACTGCCCACCGTAATGGCCTGTGTATAAAATCTGCCATCGCAGTGGAGTGGAACTTAAAACTATAACCTCAGCAATAGCAATAAAAGCTGAATGCGGTTCATAAAGTGCGCTGTTATCTCTACCTACTCAGCTAAGCGTAAAGTCTTGCACTCGAAGTTAAAATTATGGCGCTGCTTGCGGTCTAGTAACGTGTAAAAACGAGTAGTTGCTTTTTGGTTTTTTATTAAGAAAATCCGAGCGAAGAAAATAAGCGAATCCTGGGTATGTCAGAGGAAGTATGAAAATAGCTTGAATGCAGTCGAGATGCGATCTCTTCGAAAAATGTGCGGCGTAACGATATTAGATCGAATCCGCAATGAAGAGATTCGCAAATCAACTGGCGCGAATGAGGGCGTGATTGTAAAGATGAAGAAAGGCATGTTACGTTGGTTTGGACACATAGAAAGGATGAGAGAAGAAAGATTGACGAAACAGATATACAAAGCAAAAGTGTGTGCAAGAAGAGGCAGAGGAAGGCCACGTTCCAACGACCTAGATCAAATAGATCGGACTCTGAAGGACGGGAACGTTAAGAGTACTCGAAACCGACGAGCATGTATGAAGAGACTGATGAATGTGGACGAAGCGAAAGAGGTATGTAAGTCTAGAGAGAACTGGCGCTCTATACTCTCTGCCTACCCCGTTAAGGACTTGGCGTGATGATATGTATGTATGTATGTATTAAGAAACGTCTTGTATGTATCAACGTCAAGAGTACGCGAGCATGTAAGTATAGAGAGACTGATGAATGTGGACGCGGCGTGATGATATGTATGCATGTATGCCTGTATGTGTAAATAAGATACATATATCTTCGAGCCTCCCCACAAGGACCCCGATGGGGTAGGCAGAGGTGTGTAAAAAATCTTCTTTTCACGGATTTTCACGATTCTTCTCTTTTGACGGATGGCGAATCCATCGTCGTTTCTCACGCAGGATTATACATACGTCCTTGAATTTCTTCTCAAACGTATACAGATTTTATCTCGATGTTTTCCGTCGTCTGTCGTGGTGTGGCCATTGTACATAAATTCAGAAAAACAATGGCACAATCGGGATTCGAGCATATGGGTTGCAAGCTACAACTCGAACCACGCGTCCGCCACTATCATTATATGTGTACGGACTAACTCTGAAAACATTTAAATATGCAATAATTTTACGCATTTAATAATAAAAAAGTTATCCAACCAAAATTCAATTGGACAAGAATGTAGGTTACTCTAAGTGAAATCGCGTGAATTGTCGTCCGTTTTCATCTCACAACAATAGGAGACCGGAACCCACTACCCTTGAGGGCGTAGAGAGGATCCGTAGCCGGCAAATATTTATATATCTAACTAGTTACGTTAAATGTGTTGAAATACCCGCTCGAGAAACAAACGGGTCCAGTTTTCACTTCGTCCCGTTATTCCCGGAAATTAATCGAAGAATACCATCTGAAGTTAGTCCACTCGGATTGAATACTATTTCAAACAGTATCGTCGCTCAGTAACGTGAAATCGTGATTTATTTCTTAACGTGAAATCGCTAGTCTGAGTTTATCGCCAAAAAAGTCTTGTCATACTTACCTACACTATTACTTTATCTGTCTTCTTTGAACTGTGAAGTTTTTTCTTACCCGAAGTAGGTCAGACATAAGTAATGCGCCAGTCTAGATTGTAGGAGCTCGTTTTTACAAATTAATACTAGAGACAGCGCACACTGAAATAAAGTGTATGCTATTGGATCTGTGATACATTCCAAATTCAAATTGGAAAACTAAATGTATATATCTCTATGTTTCTCATGTGTCTTTTATATTCTGTAGAAAGAAATATCAAACTTATGTGTCCCAAACCAGCTTCATTTGAAACGCAATTAATAACGCGACAATTATTTTTAAAAAGCTCAAACAATAATACATAAATGTTTTTATCTTTTCTATTAAATTTTCTTTGTGAGTAAATAAAAATTTACATACATACATACATACATATCATCACGCCAAGTCCCTAACGGGGTAGGCAGAGAGTATAGAGCGCCAGTTCTCTCTAGACTTACATACCTCTTTCTCTTCGTCCACATTCATCAGTCTCTTCATAAATGCTCGTCGGTTTCGAGTACTCTTAACGTTCCCGTCCTTCAGAGTCCGATCTATTTGATCCAGGTAGTTGGAACGTGGCCTTCCTCTGCCTCTTCTTGCACACACTTTTGCTTTGTATATCTGTTTCGTCAATCTTTCTTCACTCACATAAAAAGGATGAGTGAAGAAAGATTGAAATAAAGATTTATTTTTATAATTATTATATTTTAAAATGATGTCACTACAGTTTAGTGTTCCTGTGTGGGTATAGTGGCCAATGCACTGGAATAAAAGCTCTACACCCCTTTATAGGGCCATAAAGGTAATGGAAGCGGTAGTTTCTCGCGCGAAAAATCCCATGCGTACACTAAACCGCTAACAAAGTTGGTCTAATGCTATTCATTGCCACCCCTAAATGTGTTTAAAGCTCGCTACTCACGCCTCTACTGAACGATAAAGACTCATAAAACTCAAGCTTGGCCGTCTTTACTTTGGAAATAATCGGCAACCGTCTGGCCTGTTCGCTAACTACAAAGCGTGAGATTGCGATTGTGTACTGATGAACAGTGAAGAATAATAGTGGAGTGCTAAGGGTGCTGAGGATTTGCCGACAATCAGAAAAGCAAGCGCGAAATAGTATGTGGAATAGGGTTGGCGAGTATCCTAAAAATATAAAAAAATGCGTGGGTGCTGCCGTATAGGGTACCTCTGCCTACCCTTTCGGGGACCCTTATGGGAAGGCTTGAGAAAATAAAATTAGGATTATAGTAATATTATATATTAATATATAGTTAGTTTAATCATGATTAAAAATTACGAATAAACGCACGTGAATCCACAAGGCAGAGCTTGTATGTATACAAGGCCAATTTTAAATGGAAGGTGTTACAAGATTCCCGCGGGGGTAGATATTTATGTATGTATTTGTTGGGAAGGAAACATTTTACGCACTAACGCCAACGGGTTCTAGGCTCGTGAAAGCAACAGCTTTTCGGAGATCGCGGATTCGTATCTCATCTGGTTTATTTTCCCTATCTTTAAAGGTTTACTAAGTCATCTTTGTCTTCATTCATTTGTAATATTGAGAGAATTGGATGTAACAATAATCTAACAGAAAAACAAAACTCAGTAGCATACTTAATATCGACGTCTATTTACATTATCTATACAAATAAATAAAATATCTACATATATGTGTTCAGTATACACATGATTTTCCAATCATATGTATACTGAACACATTTATGTGCTACAAAGCCTAGCTTTTTGTGTTCGGTGCGGATCAATCGGATCGAGATTGGCTCTCTTCAAAGGGGGAGTGAGAGGTATGGGATTTACTCAATAGCGTGGACTTTTACCGCCCTAGGCATTTTCCTTCGCATAGTTTCATTTAGTTTATATATATTTAATGTCCGAATCGATAATGGACAACGAAAAAAAAACCTGTTTTAGCTAATAGCAAAATTAATTAAATTATGAAATTCCTTACTGTACTGTACTCGTACCATCATCACCATCATAACGGGGTAGGCAGAGTATGGAGCGCCAGTTCTCTCTAAACTAACATACCTCTTTCGCTTCGTCCTGCATTCATCAGTCTCTTCGCCTCTTCGCTACCTATCGGGTCCAATTGTGAATCTAAACCATTCTCGAAGACACAGAACATTTCATTAAAATCGGTCCAGCCGTTTACGATTCTATAATGGACATACAGAGAAACATTCATTTTTATATATATAGATCGATAATCTTACCATTTAAGCACAATTGAAATGCAACGCGAGCGCGATGCCGACGACGATAGTACGATCGCGTGCGCCCAGATTTATTAGTGGCTATTGAAAGCCTTCTAAAAATACACCTATTCTCCCACGTGCTAATTTCACGAGGGCAATACGAATATGTTACCCGAACTAATGTTTTTATAGCACCGTTAATATAAGTTTTTACGATTTTATTGTCGGTAGGTTTAGCGCTGAATGCTCAAGTTTGAAAGGGGAACTGTCCGAAACTTAACCGTTCTCTTGAAGGTTACCGGCAAATGTGGTTACACAACTTAGTAACTTAACTTAACTTAGGTTTTGAGACCCTGAAATAAAATTCAATTGTATCTTTCGAATTGCATACATACATACATGTCATCACGCCAAGTCCCTAACGGGGTAGGCAGAGAGTATAGAGCGCCAGTTCTCTCTAGACTTACATACCTCTTTTGCTTCGTCCACATTCATCAGTCACTTCATACATGCTTGTCGGTTTCGAGTACTGTTAACGTTCCCGTCCTGGAACGTCCGATCGATTTGACCCAGGTAGTTTTTCATGTTTTTTACAGGTTTCGAATTGCAATTAGTAAAAATATTTAATATTGGTTTTTAGTAGGTATTTAATTAAGTTTCCAGATATACATTAAACTGTCATGTCCAAATAAATCCCCCAAATCATAACTGTTTAAATAAATCCCATTTTATCATCGAAAAGGAAAGGTCAGAACTACTTCAAAACGAAATTGGGAGATTTGCCAAAAGGGAGATATGATTAGAGCCGTATTCAAACCAATATGATTTATGCATGTACATATGTATATGGCTTACCTTCTACCGTTCATTTTCTGATGTTCCATTGTCCGAGGCGACGGTGGCGGGTTCGATAACCACACACAGTAAATATTTTAGTGATGGGGAAGTCTGTTTATATGTGGCTTTATGTCTCATATTTTCTGTTTAGCTATAAGTAGTAATGGTAGTTAATAGTAACCTGGGACATTTCCACACAAATTGACCTAGTCCCAAATTAAGCAAAGCTTGTGTTATGGTAACTAGACAACGATATATTTACTTAAATAGATAGATATATACATAAATACATAGGACATCCAGGACTAAGTACAAATACTCGTGTTCATCACACAAATATCTGCCCTCAGCGGGATTTGAACCCGCGACCTCAAGTTTCGAAGTCAGGAGCTCTAACCACTACTAACCAGGCGGGCGTCTGTATATACTAATTACTTTATAAGCAATTTTGTCATATCCAACGTTATTATAGGTGTTTTAAAGTATAGTGTTAAATCGATATACTCGCAATGATTTGACATTGTATGTTCATTTGTTTCAGATCGGGTCACTCAAGGGGTATTACCTACTGTCTCACCACAACGTGCACAAAAGATCCACAGAGCCCAACCATGAACACCATAAGAAACTCAATGATGAGCCACAGGTAGGAACATTTCAGGTTTTGCATTGTA
>JACCPG010001121.1:0-59676 GCA_016069955.1 Drepana arcuata | reverse complement strand
TGGTACCTAAATTATATCTCTGGCGGAAAGTGGCTGTGTGGGTACTACCTATACACCTCTGCCTACTCCCCTCGGGGATCCTTGTAGGAAGGCGTGAGGATATTACCATTCCGTAGAACGGATAGTGTATTCGAGTATCTTATTATCACCGTCTGATCATTATTACGCGACGCAATACCACCGGCATTGTAGGTAATTTGATACAGGTACACAGTTTATGTGATTTATTTGTTTTATTCATATATTGCCAGAGTTGCGAATGCCTACAGTGTAAATAAATTACAATTTGCAAAATATATTTATATGTAAGTACAATTAAAAGTTGTGTAGTCACGGATAATTTTAGGACCCGAAATCGGGAACTAACAGTGACACAAAAATTACACGCTATGATTACAATAACACAATTTGCCAGGCACTGAAAATATTCCAAACGTCTCTGCTCGATTCCAACCAAATATTCTTCCAACAACAAGTTTATGTCCATAGAACAGGAGAATCACACCTGACTTGTGGAGGACTGTCAATTAAATAACGGACATATCGAAAAGTCACATACCCGTCATCTGATACTGTGACATGTATCTCGCTATCTTTGTCAATGCGTTTGATAGCTAAAGCTTTGTTCATAATGCGAATAATAACAGCATTTGGTACTTTAGAGAACTTCGTGAACAAACTAAAAGAGAATCGATCCCCTTTCATAACTCTGTGCAAATTCGACAGGAAATGATTTCTAAAAATGTTAAGAAGGAAATCGACAAATTCATCATGATCATTCTGCAGCGCTGTCCAAAGCAAGTCATTGCTTACAACCAGAGTGGTGAATACTTCGCTGTCGTTGCTCTCCAAATACTTTTCGAAACACTTGAGCAGGTACATAGATGTCGCCTTCAGCCTACTGCTGACAGCGCAGTCAATAGCAGTCGTTGTATAGTAATGAGTATCTATCTGCATATAACGTGCCTGCTCCATCAAGCATTCGAAAACCATCCGCATTGAGTGTTCATCGTTAATATTAGTTCTCAACGTCGCGTCATTAAATAATTTATAATCTACAAAACCACTGACCCCTAACCGTTGGAGCATAATCACTTGTTTCAGTATGAACTCCCAGGTTTCATTCACCGTGTCCAGTTCCTGCGAAGCGTACGCGCTCTTCAAAGCCACGCAGATGTAATCGGCCGCGAAGTACTCGGCGAATGTGAGATGCACAAACCTGGGTACGTCGCCCACGATGCAGTCAATAACGCCGGTTTTCTCAGAGGCGTATCTTATTACCTCAATTGTTGCCTTAACAACATCTAACTCGTCTTTAGACATGATATCTCTACTTGCATCCCTGAACAGAGCGTGATAAGCTAGCATTCGATGCATGAGTACAATCTCGGCCAGCTCCCTGTCATGTATCACTTTACTATCTGGCTTGCTCACGTCGATGCAGTTCTTCTCCTCGAAACGTATTTTCGTTACTTTCATTTCCAAGAAGCGTTTGTAAAGAGAGAAGGTGTTTGTATCCAGGTCCCATTTGCTGCTGTTTGTGTTCGCCAGATTAAACTGTATCTCATTCTGAAGATATTCACCCACAATGTTCGTGTGTAAGGGTGAGCCTGATGTTACATCCGCGTATCTAGTGTATTCGCGCCGTGTGACCTGACCGAAAAGCTGGTCGATCAACGAATAACTCGGGTCCAGACGCCAAGAGTTTGTGACCGTTTCTATAGCTGGCGATAAAGCGATGTTATTTATTTCATCTTGAAAGTACTTCGCCGCAATTATGAATACTTCATGCAGCGGAACATGTATCGGTTTCAAGCGTCTTCGGGGCTGCTCGTACTCATGTTGTACGCTAAAGTGTTTCATGTACTCCATAAAAGCAGTGACGTTCTGAAATTGCTCCAATGTGAATTGATCGAGCTTCATGTGCTGCTTCCAATACTTGTGCAAGTAGAAACGTTGGTCGATCGCTGAGAGGGGCGCTAGAGTGTACGACAACCCAAATTCCCGTTCTATTACATGCTTCACGTTATTATAGGAGCGGCTCGCTATCCAGAGCTTCGGCTTCTTGATGACACCACTAGCATGCTCAATCGATACACTGCTTGCGGTTGCTTTCATAAGACTGATCACTTCTTTTTCATACAGAGGACAAATCTCGTCGAAGCCGTCAAAGATAAATATCGTTAGCCCGTTATTACGCAGATGGATAAAGAGTTCGGCTTGTAGAATATCTGTAACACTAATACTGTCTGCTTTGATTTTAACTCCTTTGGAAGTGTTGACAAAATCATGTTCACAATTGCCGTTGGTGACAGCGTTACATAAAAATTTCAATGTTTCCGCAGCGTCTATAGTAATGTTGCCTTGCTGCCATTTGTGAAACTGTTGTGTGTAATCTAACAAATTGATGCGAGCTATCCAGACGTTGGGATAGTGCGCCCTAGTTTCCAGCGACAAATGTGTGAGGAAAGTGGATTTACCCATGCCAGGAGGCGCGGTGATCACGACTATGTTTTGTGAGAGATCATTCAGAGTTTTAGCATTATAATTTTTATCGTAGAACATTTCGTCATCAGAGAAATCTTCTACATAATTTATACGATCATTATTTTCGATAGGAGGAAACGCTTCTCGTCGCGTTAGATATCTTTTGATGTACAGCTTACTCATGTTATAGTACCTTGGAGAGGCCAGTGGTTTGCCTATCTCAATCACTTCACCATTTATAAGCTTCTGTAGTATATGCGACGTTATTATATGTTGAGAGCCTTCCGCGATTATTGACTTCAAGACTACTTCGTCGCCTTGATAAAATACTTTATAGCCTGATAAAATCATTTCTCGAGATCTAGTACACAAATCCATTAAGCCATTCTTGTTGTCCTTCACCTCATGGTACGCGAAGGTCAGCTCCTGCTTCAGTGCTATGGACAGGGGTACGTCCGTGATAACTGTAATTTTCTTCTGCGGCACATCTTCTATTAATTGTACCAATGAGTCGCAAATACTTTCTATGTCATCGGACGCCGTGCATGTTAAAACAAAGGCGTCTAAATTAGAGTTATTGATTTCGATCACTAGATCAGAAAAAAATGAACTTGTCACGTAATTAAAATCAATAAACGTACAACTTTGTGAACTTGCGTAATGTTGCATTAACTTAATAGCAGTATGTGCGACCGAATCGGTCACAATCAAAACAAGACGATTTGTGGCCTCGTCTATACCCAGAGACTTTACCGCAACTTCATCGAACTCTATCTCACTGCTCCGGAGTTTGTTGATAGTTACATGGTTTAAAATGGTCAAAAGAAGATCATCAATGACTTCATTCATCGAGTCTCGGAGATAAGTGGTATCTATAGTCAAATAATCGGCTTTATCCGGCAACATCCACCACTTCTGCACTGAATCGTGCAGCTTTAAGAAAACAGCGTCAGATTTGGCGCGAAGTAATGACTTTCGGCCAATTTTAGTTTTAAGGAGTCTATTTATTTCCTTTTTCGTAATATCTTCCACCGCGTCCTCTTTGGCTTGGCCTGTGCATAGCCAGTAATGCCCAATGAAGTCTTTGACTAAATACTCTTCGTAAAAATTATCCTGGAAAGAATATTTCGGAAAGCATTCGACCCAGAATTTAAACCTATACGTTGTTAGTAGATGTTCATCGTATGTTTGTGTTAGTATATTCCACAGCTTGTTCGCGTGCTCCGGTAACGTTGCGCTAGTATTGAACTTGAGTGTACCAGTGTCTCCATCCAGCACAAGCAGGTTGCCTAGCGCGCTCCCCAGCCCACCATCGTGCTCCACTACGCCATGCTCTACCATCCGTCCTGGACCGACCAGGCTATCATTCAATTCCACAATATTAATGCCACCTGAACATTTTGCCTTCTGAAATAACTCAATAAGATTCGTGGCCAAAAAATTCAGTCTTTTAACCATTTTGCTTGCATTGCCTTTAAGCGTCAAGTCTCTGTTGCCGAATCCATCGGGTAATATGAACTTTAGATCTTTCAATAGCCTTTTCCCCTTTATATTTACGGCGTTTCTGATAATAGAAGGTGTAACCTTAACATAGTTTAAAAAATCTATTCCGGGGGTTTTGTCAGATGTGCCCTCTGCTAAGACGAGCTTATTCGTCGTCCGATCATAATTAACCACGGTACCGATGACATAACTAATGCTCTCAGCGGTTAAATTCGCATTAAGGAAGCTTTCGACTATTGACATGTCATCGACACCCGCGTGCAATGGCTTGTAGTTCACGGCTTCGGCGTACAGAGATTCTCTGAATATATTCGTGGAACGTTCCTTGTTATCATAGAATTCTTTCCGAAACTTGTAAGTTATACTGTTGAGATTTACAGTGTCGTCGATCACTTCAACGACGTTTTGCCACAACACCACGTGGTACATTTTGATCAATTTGTCTTCCATCATATTTCCTGCGTTTTTTTTAACGATGTAATCGAAGAAGGTCTTTCCGAGTTGTTTCATGTTCCTGTCTACAAGTTGTTCCGTAAGGAAGTCGAAATGCTTGTATTCAAGTTGGAATATGTCCCCAGACTGGTTCGTTTGTATGAGATCCTTTATCTCATCGTTGGTGTCGTTTTGTTCCAAAAGTCTGCGGTACTCAATGCTATGTTTCAGCGGCGTGTAGATAACGAAGACGCAACGCGAGTCGTGAAAGTCGCCTTTGAATATAATATCCTTCGACTTGGGCGTAAACTTTTGTCTGATCATCAAGTAACTTTCAAAATGATTCTCGACGCTAAAGTCTCCACTGGTGCTCCGCAGATCAGCCATGGTCATCTTCCCCTTATCAGGATTGACCTTGTGTTTCGCTTGCAGGAACACGACGACGTGTCTGTCGCTGTGGGCAGCTTTGTATTTGAAGCACAAATCGTCCAGCGCTCCGGCGCCAGCGAGGTTGGCGCCCAGATAGAACTCTGGTGTGGGTTTTCTGTTCTGGAACCGTAACAAGAACAACGTTAGTAACTTGGTTTCATAAAGTTGTCCAGTGACAGCCATTGCGCCTGTTCGTCTGATGTGCTCAAAGCTCTGTGTCTTATTCATTTGGTCTTCTTTTGTGGATGTAGTGGTTGCCATATCTTGTTGATCTTTGAGTTCATTTGTAAGTGATGATAGACAAACTTTATTGTTCTCCATATTGCCCGACTACAAGTACTCATCTGTACATGACATTTAAGAGTCCTATCTTGGTGGTAATGATTCCAAATTCACTTTTTATTTTGTGACTTGAAAATTGTTGTACCTGCAATAGAAATATGTATAATTTATTATCCGTGTTTTCTGAAGTCTTACAGTATCACTTTACCTACTTACAGTCTCTTCAAAAAGACTCGCTGGCTTAGAGTTCTCTCAATATAACCATCCTTGATGTTCGATCGATTTGATCTAGGTAGTTGGAACCTGGACTTTTTCTGCTTGGTCCGGACATTGATTCTCTGTGTTCGAATTATTTTACTGTGTCTTCGATCATCTGTCACTCACAATATCCATATATCGTTTGTAACATGCCTTTCTTCAACATTTCAATAATTCCCTAGTTAACATTAGTTGCTTTGCTTGTGGCACAAAATAGATAGAATTCTGGATATGAGAAAATAAAAAACCTACTTCATTAAAAAATAACAATATTTATTTTCATACCCTAACGAAATTATCAACCCTTGTCAACAATTGGCTAGTCTCTATAAGTTGCAGAAGAAAAATGTTAACATAATACATTAACATAATAATACATAATACGTAACAGTATTTCTACTTATCAAAGGATCGTTCTACTCTATTTAATTAAAATTATTAAAAATTAAAGATAAATCTGAAAAACACAATAAGGACAAATTTTCTCATCATCGGACTCATGTAAAATGAAGGGTAATATTTTAATATATTGAAGGTGTGATAGAATTTTCTGGATATTCTTAAAAATTCTCAGCTATTTTCATTGATGTCGCAGATGATAAGATAGGTAGGGCATAACGAGTTTCCCGTTCGAAGTTGGAACTGCTCGGCTGGGACTACACCTCCACCTTATAGATGTAGCCAAATAAGACAAATTTATTATGTTGTGTTTCTACGCGATGAATAAGGTCTCCAATATTTAGCTCCTTGGGGAGGTGGATGATTTTTTTTTTATTTGGTTTAATTTGGTTATATTGTGTTGGCAGCAGAGTCGCATTATTTGGCAGCAACAGTAACTCTTCGAACACAGAGTGGCAACGCGCAAGTGATAACCTCAGTATCGTGAGCGTAAATAGGCTACTGTCACCGTTATCCATTAGGTGGGCCGTAAGCCCGATCGCCACTCTTGTTGCATAAAAGAATGTATAAAAACATATGTGGAACGGCTGAGTACTGGCGCTCTATACTCTCTGCCTTACTCGTTAGGGACTCGGCCTGATGATTTGTATATGTAAATATGAAACGACTTACCATGTTATTCAAGTATATTGTAAAATTAAACTTTTTATAAATGTCATTCAAAGTATATTAAGGTTTAAGTATTTTATATCCTAACAGCCTTCCAAGGTAGGGAAGAGGACTTATTTGCCTGTTAATTGCCTTCACAATCAAGGATGGAAACGTCAAGAGTAGGTACTCGAAACCGGCGAGCATGTACGAAGAGACTGATGAATATGGACGAAGCGAAAGAGATGTAAGTCTAGAGAGAACTGGCGCTCTATCTATACTCTTTGCCTACCCCATTGGGGACTCGGCATGATGATATGTATGTAACAATCAACAATGCATTAAAAGGTGTATTAAATATAAAAAATACTGATGCTGGTAAAAAATTAGCTTAACAACTAGCGGACATGTTTTCGTGAGTTTTCGAGTACATGACCCTTAAGCGGATTCGATATAATATCGTTAAGCCGCATTTTTTTCGAAGAAGGCGCATCTCGTCTGCTTCATGCTTCCTATGACATACCCAAACTATTACAGAAATCCTCTATTGGATACCGAAAATCATTGTATAAAGAACTCTTAAGGTCAGAACGAATGTAGTGCAAAACAAAATTTTAATTATTTTCTCGTCAAATCGTCGGAAACGTGTCACTTACTGGTATGCTTTACACGTCACGTATCTTCATTAAGGAATTAACGAGTCTGGATCTAACTTGTGGAAACACTTTTCATGAACTACACCAAAATTATCGGCAAACTAAAACAATGACAGATAATATTATCCTATCTAAATTATTTGCGTGGTTCTTTTATCTTTCGTTTGATAAAACTGGAACCATATAGGTGCGTTCGATGTTAAGATTTTTGGCGATAATCCATTGTTTTAATACATCACAATTGACACACCATTACCTTGTTACCACGCTATATTATAGTTATTTTTAGTATTGGAATAAGAGATAATCGAAGAGCCGAAGTGGCCGAGTGGTTCGAGTTGAATGTAACACAAAGATTGCAAGTTCGATCCCCCACTGTACCTATGAGTTTTTCTGAACTTAAGTACAGTGATTAGTCGGTGAACAAAAACATCGAGAGGAAACCTGCATAGGTACGTCGGGGAAGAAATTCAAAGACGCGCATATTGTTGTGCTGAGTAACGGCGATGGACTCGCCATCTATCATGATAGCACCTAAAATATATCTCTGGCGGAAATTAGATGTGTGTGTACTGCCTATACACTTCTGCCTACCCCTTTAGGACCCTTTTGAGATGGCGTGAGTATATAGATAAACATTAGAATTGCTCAATTGGATTACTTCATTCATTTCAAATATTTTCGGGCCCATCCATTCAATTGCATCTGTTTCTAGGTAGGTAGATAGTCCCCTCCTTACAGCTAACACTGATGTGAGATGTGATTGAGATGTCAAAAGTGTTCTTGCAAATTGGCCGCACTGTAAAATCATTGCATTGATATGAAGGTGCCGTCGGCGAGTTAAGACAAAATACGCGATATATACGTTTGAGAAAAAATCTCTGATCTGAGAATCGGTGACTCGCCATCTGTTACGTCGGCACTTTAATATATGTAAGTACTTAACAGTGACTGGAGCAATACCTACTTGTTGTGTACTTCTGTTAGGCATGTTCATTTTGGTTTCAAAATCTACAAGCAAAACCATGGAATAATTTTAGCTTTCGCTAAATGATATAACTATAAAATGATAATCTAGCTAACAAGTGTTTCGGTAACTGGAGTCCAATTATCTTCGCCGAGCTGGTCATCTTGATAGTGAAATATTACCCGTCTCGCCAGGACGTCAGCCCTTAATTAAAACCAGGTTATTTTGACGCTCGTATGACAAACGTATATGGTTACATGGTATATTATAATGAGGACGTCTTCGGTTATTATAGTAAGCTCTTGTAATGTAATGAAGGTTTGTATTCCTAGTAAAAGGATATTGATTTTGTAGCGACGACTCTAAGAAATGTCTTGCTACGAGATTATGTGCTACGGTTAAAATTGATGATAGGAGGCTGAAGGAATGTAGAAGGATAGGAATTAAGTATAGCGTGTGTGTCGACTTATGCACGAAGAATGAGAAAAGTTTGACGAAACAGGTGCACCATGCGACAGGGAGAGGTTGATGAGATGATGATCATGCTCCGACTAGACACCTAGATATATTACGTATCAACTCGGATGAAGTTCATAGGTACATACGGTTTCGCTCTTAAAAGAATACGGCACGTCTATATATATAATAATATCCTCACGCCTTTTCACAAGGATCCCCGAAGGGGTAGACAGAGGTGTATAGGTAGTGCATCCAGACACGCACTTTCCGCCAGAGATATATCTTAAGTGCCAACGTGGCTGATGGCGAGTCTATCGCCGTTACTCACTATACATACGCCTTTGAATTTCTTCTCAGACGTATACAGGTTTCCTCTCGATGTTTTCCTTCACCGTAAAGCTCGTGGTGTGACTAATCACTGTACTAAAGTTCAGAAAAGACACATTGCTGCAGACACGATTCAAACTTGCGATCTTTGTTTCGCAGGCAACTACTCGAACCACTCGGCATCGGCACAGCACTTCTACATACATATATATTTAGAGTTTGATATGATATCGCTGCTGTGACAAAAAGAGATTTTCAGTATTACCGTGTAGCCCGAGATCGGATATTGCGTGTTTGAAAGCGTTCATAATTCACCTGAAGGTGTGCATTCGAATCGTTAGCGTCTTACTTTTCGCAACAAGCACCGCAATCACAATACGAAACAGTCGATCAGTCAAACAAATTAACATTTAAAAATAAACAAACACGCGAGGATTACGTGTGAAATCACTCCCCGAACATAATCCGTACATTTCGCTGACACAGATATCCCTTGAGTTACGTCGCATTGTAAACTGTGACACTTGGTGTATTTATACGAATTTATTAAAACGATCGTTGGCAATAAAACGTCGGCATAAGGAGGTCGTCTGAACAACATTTATTTCATATAATCGTGTGTTATTTTAGCAC
The DNA here is from genome assembly GCA_016069955.1 of Drepana arcuata. Lineage (NCBI taxonomy): Eukaryota > Metazoa > Arthropoda > Insecta > Lepidoptera > Drepanidae > Drepana > Drepana arcuata. The sequence continues at coordinate 50,196 of JACCPG010001121.1, read as the reverse complement.
GATCTTAAAAATAAGCTTTAGTATTTCTGTACCGTGTGGGGGAGTAGATTCTCCTGCAGGCTAAGATCAGCCAACTACCACATTTTTACAATTGTTTTAGTCGATACCCCGTGACAATCATATAATATGGTGCAACAGAGGAAGTAAAAACATTTCCTCTAATAAAGAAGGCAACCATACGGCCTGCCTGATGGTATGTTATTTTAAGAACAGCATCGCTTAAGTTTTTTTTATACCTTGTAGTTAAAATACAGTTTAGATGGACGTGGTGCCTTTCTAATGCGACCGCATCCGCAATGGAAGTTCGTAAAGCAACTTTAATGCATGAGGTTGTGATTGTTAAGGTGAAGAAAGGCATTTTACATACATATCGAAATTATAGGCGACGTAAAATGGACGAAATAAGCATACAATGGGTGTGAAAGAAGATCAGTCGTTCAGTCATTCGTTTTCACATCGGTACATAGGTATTTTTTTTATACCACATACGGGCGGCATGCGGTCCGCCGATTATGTACGCTTGCAACATCAGGGGTATTGCTCGCGCGTACATAATCATCACGTCCTATTTAAGCACAAATTGACATAGTCCCAAACTAAGCTACCTTGGGAACAAGACAACTATATATACGTACACTGGCGGATATCTGGCGTGTGCTATAGGTAGTGCCATCCACCTAGACGCGCCCCACCCATTTCTAGTCGAGGGAGTCGCGGGATGCGTGGAGTATGACCCGAGTCTATTAATTGTAGTGTGCACTCATAGATAATCAGTGTGTACGGATAATACTCAAAAATTTTGTTGAAGGTTGCACACTTAGGTACACTAGTACCTGGATGACCGAGCTTAGCTCGGTATTTTTCAGATTTATATTTTTTCGTACGAATGACATACTTATGACAACCAAACACTCATTGGCTTGTTGCTTAGCAACGCTTTATCAGTGGGGAAATTCACATACTAATGAAATTGTTGGAGATTTTCAATGCCTAAAAACACGGATAAAACGACTTTTTTTTTAATGAAACCTAGCTAGATCGATTTATCGCCCCCGAAATCCCCCCATTACCAAATTTCATGAAAATCGTTGGAGCCGTTTCCCAGATTCAGATTATATATATAAGAATTGCTCGTTTAAAGGTATAGGGATAAAGAGATATAATACAAGATAATTTAGGTACGTATAAAAAGATCGTTGACATTCTAAAATTATTTGTATACCCTGCCAACGAGGTCCTGTCTTGTTTCAATAAACCTATCTACTCATAACCAGCGTCGTGAACAATGATTATTATTATTCAGAGAAATCTTTGATTATTTCCAGGAGTTCGCAGAGACTGCAATGAATGAACTACTGGGCTGGTATGGATACGAGAGGCTGGAGCTAAGGCGGTGGGCCGCATCTCGAGCGAGAGACGCTTCCAGCCCGGAGCAGGCCAATGAGCACAAAAATAAAGGTAACACTTGTAATTTGCCTTTGCCTTACTCTTTCGGGACCCTTATGGGGAGGCGTGAGGCTATATGATGATATTTATGTTAGCATAAACAGCTCTGGTGGCCGGGTGGTTCGAGTCGTTGCCTGCGACACAATGATCGCATGTTCGAATCCCGACTGTACCACACACTACATTGTACACAGTGATTAGTCACACCATGAGCTTTACGGTGAAGGAAAACATCGAGAGGAAACCTGCATACGTCTAAGAAGCAATTCAAAGGCGTATGTATATTTGTGCTTGAGTAACGGCGATGGACTCGCCATCATGTTGGCACCTACAATATATCTCTGGCGGAAAGTGGGTGTATGGGTATAACCTATACACCTCTGCCTACCCCTTCGGGGACTTTGTGAGAAGGCGTGACGATATTTTAATTATTTAAGCACGCATACCGCAGTTTTGAACCAAACCACGATACTTATATAAATTGTGACCATTCAACAATACATTCGATCAACGTCCAAAAACCGATTGGTAATCTTCTAATTTCGAAATCGGGACAAAATTCCAATCAGGTACTTATGTAATATTGCTATGAACAAAGTGGTATTACATTTCTAAGAACGAACCCCTCATTGCAGCTGTACTTCTACGAACTATCGCGTTTCCGAACGAGCCCTCGCGCGCTTTTTTGACAGCTGAAATGGAGGCAAATTGTGCATCTTCGTGGGGCGTCCGATAATAATCAAAAGCCAATTCAATACATACTATTGGTATAAATAAACATATTTCTTAGAAAGTGTGGAGGAACAGTCACTATTAAAATTTGTTTTATATTTTCCTGAAAACATCGCAACATCTGCTAACATTAGAAAAATAATAATACAATAATACAATACATGTACTTTATTACTACTATCGTCCTCTAGTAACAACGACGGCCATGTCATGTGGCATTTATAAGGCAAATATTTATGATTAAAGGACTTGTTTTGAAAATATACCTAGTAAAAAAAAACCAACAGTTTTTCATCTGTTTATTATGATTGGTCGTTGAAGATTGACAGTATGTCGACATATAATAAGAAAATGATTATGAAAGTAATGATAATCGATATATTTTAATATTTACAACACAATGGCGACAATGCTGCCACTTGCCAGCCAGTGTTTGATTTAGTCAAGTTTTTCCACGTAGTTTTGTTTAACAACATATTTTATATTTGTTATTAGAAATAAAGTTTTCGCAATCAGAAACGGAATATTAAATCCCGTTTCTGTTTCAAAATTTGTTGGCCGAACACCAACGTACATGACAACACACAAGTAAACTGTGTAAACCATTCCGCCGAATTATATACCTGTAGGTATGTGGGTAGTGATCATGTACAGACAGATGCTCGCAAAGGAACATTATTTACAAATTTGATACCACAAAGCCGGTTTACTATTCCTAATGAACGCCGCGAATTTACTGACGTATATACACATGCGCAAACGTAGATGTATGTACGGATGGCGCAAGTGAAAAGGTAGAACTTTGCGGTTCAAACGTGATTATTAGGAACGTATAAAGTTACCTTATTTCATTACGACGTTTAGATACGTTTGGTTTACTTACCTATTTCTAGCGGTATTCCGTTACGCAATATGTTGATCCATTCATTGTGTCCATTGTTCCTCTAATTACTCTGAGGACCTTACATTAAAGTTACTATGTTATTGAGAACACTATGCGCAGCTAAACCCTTTTGCAAACATTGATAGCTTGCTGATATCAGCCGTCATTACTTGGCATAATATATACATATATCTTAAAATTACGCGTCACGTTGTTTGTCCGCGATGGACTCCTAAGCTGCTTAACCGATTTCGACCCACACATCGACTTGGCGCCAGAGATGTATTTTAGGTGCAAACGTGACAGATGGCTAGTCTATTACCCTAACTAAAGCACGACTATACATACGCTTTTGAATTGCTTCTCAGACGTATGTACGCAGGTTTACTCTTAATGTTTTCCTTAACTACTCGAACCACTCAGCCACCACGGCTGTTTCGAAAAAGGTCTGTAATCTAAATAGAACAAGAGCCCTATTGCTATAGGTCAGGGTAGGCGAACCATTGGCATTTGTCGCATGCCATCAATGGCACATTATTTTGGGCACGTCGCCGATCATAAAACATGTGTAAAAAATGCATTGCAATGCATTTTAAATTATTTGTCATCTAACCGGCAGCAAGTCACACAAATTTTACAGTAATTTAATTTATGCGTGTAATAAAAACATTCCAGAATGTACCTCTTTTATTACATTACTGTACTGTGCTGTACATTATTTAATGAAGAGTTTTGATAGATAGTAATTATTATTATTATTTTTTATTTTCCAAACAATCAGAAAGTCAAAATTATTTGATGACCCCATTAAACATTTTTCAGAAAAAAATTCACGTTTATGCATAAAGGTTCGCCTACCCTGCTATAGGTAATACACAATAAAATAAAACAATTAAGGTACCTAACACGATATATACGAACGTCATGATAATATATATTGACATATGTATTAAACTCAAAAACAAATATAATAAAAACTCATATTATCTACTTAATAGCCCAGCGGAAATTTTTCGTCCGTGAAGCTAGATGTCGCCAGTTCGATCCAGTTGGTTCAGATAACTGTCTTGAGTTCAAGTATATAGTTTTAGTACGTAGGTCTCCTTGTGAGAAGGCGTGTCATAGATAGGTATAATATACCTACCGAAATAAGAGTAGATTTTGTTGCTTACCGGTTAATTTAATTCTTTTACCTACTTCAAAAAAGGAGTAGGTTTATCAATTTTATTTATTTATTTCATTACATGATTTTTACTTCATTTCATTTTGAAATCGATTTTGTTCATGTAAATCGAACGTAATACTGAATACATGTTCAAAAGCGCCGCAAAAGTTCAGTGTAGCATTTTATTTACGGCCCCGCAAAAGCCGTATTTATCTCGAAACACTCGATAGTAGTAAAAGCAGGTCTCCAATATCGAACCTGATCGTTACTTTTGCCGTTATTCCATCGTTGGATATCGGAAATTAATAGGGTTTATAACGAGCTATCAATGTTTTTGCTGCGACCGACCACCAATAATGAGAAATAGTGTCCGGTTACACGATGTGTTTTTTTTATGTTCTCTCGATATCACTCGCAAATTAATTGGAGACGAGTTTTCTAAAGCCTTAGTCTTCATCTTTGGATCGGTCTCCCATTCTTTCAATCTGAGTGTTAAGAGATATAAGCAAGAAATGTGTAAAAAAATTTTTATCATTAATTTCCTCTACATGATATGGCTGCATCAGTTATTCTATTATAGGATTGTAATCTCGCCGATTTTCTCATTTGGTAGGCAAAGATATTAGAGCGCCAGTTCTGTCTAGATCTCTTTGGCATAATCTACATTCATCAGACCAGCTTATTTTAGCACTGTAGCGCTTAAAGTACGAGTAGTGTCCTTCCGAGAAAGCTCAGGCTGGCATAATTCCCAGACGTTTTCCTTAGAGAGTAAAGTATAGAGTTCTTTGAGAAGAGTGCGAAAGATTTCTTTAGGGTAGAGAGCGCGCGTGCGACTCTCTTGGAATTGCAAGCGTCTATATGCGGCTGACCATCAGGCATACATGTTGTTCACCATAGTAGTACAAAAGTGGTACAAAAAAACGGTGTAAGATGTAAGGGAACACTTTACCATCACTGCCAAGTCTTTTCGCAAACTTTTTAAAGAAACAAAAACTTAGAAAAAAACTCTTAAACAGGCTGAGAAGATGATATAGACAATACTCCTTTCTAAATCATTTGTGTCAACACTTAGGCAGATCGGATTCAAGGACTGCGAAAGCAAGCCAAGTTTACCGAAATAGGTTAGTCTATATTATTTTATTGACTGCTCGTTTTCTAGGCAACACTCAGTGCCAAGACGATATCAATCAAGTGTTTTAGAAATCGAAAACTTACCTATTGCCAAGGAGGTACTTACTTACAACGACCTTTTCAAAAAGTCCTAGTGAACGTATTTTTAAGTAGTCCCACTGTAAAAGTCTGGAATTATTCTAGACACTAACCTTAAATTCGAATGGAAACATAATTATACATAACTGCATATATTTGAGAAAGACTTCATTAGGACCTAAAATACATATGATATACACACATATCATCACACCAAGTCCCTTAGGCATCTCTCTCGGTTTATACCTCTTTAGCTTCGTTCACATTCACCAGTCTCTTCATACATGCTCGCTAATTTGGAGTACTGACGTTCCCATCCTTAAGTGTTGATATTTTTGACGGTTACCAAACATCTTCGTTCCTTGCAGACGAGTGTTCGTGGTGCAACAAGAACATTACCAGCGAGGGTGGTGAGCTCCAGCAGGCCGGGGCGACGTTCTGCTCGGAGCTGTGCTTCAGCCAGTCCCGACGAGCTAACTTCAAACGCGCCAAGACTTGCGACTGGTGTCGCCATGTTAGGCATACAGTGGCTTACGTGGACTTTCAGGTAATTGGGAAAATAAATATAATAACTTAATACTTGATATTCTACTACAACTACCTGGATCAAATCGATCGGACACTCAAAGACATGTTTGAAAATACCGATGAATGTGGTCGAAGCGAAAGAGGTATGCAAGTCGAGAAGCGGCTAGCGCTCTATTCTCTCTGCCTACTAGGTAGGGACTCGGCATCACGATGTTGTTTTAATTTAGAGAGGAAATTTTAAGTCGTGCTTGGGAAACGGCGATTGACTCGCCATCTGTCACTGTGTGAAAAGAGAGTTTTTATAAACATCTTTCGACCTCTACGGAGACATTTGATGGAGAACTTGGTGGGTGGGAAACTACACATCACGGCCCTGGGGGCTCTTGTGGGAATGTGTGAAGATGTATTGTATTTTATTATTTTATATTAAATAGTTATGCAATTGTAAGTTCGAACCCGATCGAATCACACAATGATTAATTACACCACTTTAATGGTAAAAGAAAACATCGAGATAAAACCTGCATACATTTCAGATGTCATTCATAGACGTGCATATGTATGCAAGTCATCGTTGAGAAACGGTATTGTACTAACAATCTGTCACTTGGCTCGTTTGCACTTTATTAAATCTCCGATACACATTTGCCGATATAGCCGACTCCTTCGGGCAGTACGTAATTTTGAACGAGGGATTCTGTTGTTTAGCTAATTATTTAAGAAAATTGTAATCTAATCAAATTTTATAATTTCCAGGACGGCGCCACCCAGCTACAGTTCTGTTCAGACAAGTGTCTCAACCAATACAAGATGCACATCTTCTGCCGGGAGACGCAAGCCCATCTGGACCTGAACCCGCACCTTGTAAACGCCTCGTCAACATCGAGCCTTATCACGCCCGAACTCTGGCTAAAGAACTGCAAAAGTCGATCCGTGTCTCCAGCGTCCGAGCGATCTGGGTCACCTAGCTCGGATAACCCACCAACCAAATCAAACCCAGAAAAACCAGAAGCCCACATGCAGACCAGATCTCCACTACCTTTGATAACGATAGCCCCGACATCGAAGCTCATGAAACCAAAGAGGCCTTCAGAGGAAGCGACGTCAGTGCACAAGTCACCTGAGACTAAAAAAACTATCAAGACAACTAAAATGAACTTGCGAAAACGGAGAACGTCCAAGTGCTCTGCAACAGTCACCTCCCAGACTATAAGGCAACGAAGCTCAACGCCTAAAGCACAAGACCTGCGCATGCGCAGCCCTTCTGAAGGGTCTTCGCCTGGGTCTGTTACAGGTAATGCGATACACTCGCCTCCACACCCTATAAACCACCCAGTCCCACCTTCACAATTCCCCAATCCAATGTTCGGGGTGCCACCGCCAGTTTTCATGGACAGCCATATGGACCCAAGGCTCCCGAACATGTTCCCACCGAGACTTAACTTCATGCCTCGACCTTCGATGCCGATGGCCCAGGAGAGACCGAGGCTTCCTCTACCGATGAACTTCGCTCAGCCTTTAGGGCAGCCCCCGCCGGTCACCATCCTAGTCCCATACCCGGTGGTCATACCCATACCCTTACCCATTCCCATCCCAATTCCATTGACCTCATTCATCCAAGCGCACTGTGCCAGTAAAGTGAAGACGGAAACCAAAAGTGACGATACTGAAGGACCTTTGGACTTCACGATGAACAGTGAAAAGAATAAAGAGGACGCAAAAGTTGCTGATGAGGTCCCACCAGAAGTTAGCGAAAACAAGACGGTGTCGGAACAAAATGACGTAAATGAGCGAATAAATGATGCCGAGAGCGAAGATGTTGACACTGCAAATGCTGAACAAACACTACCTAAGTTTAAGATAACGAGGTTGGGTAACAAAATGGCCAAGATAGTGGCAAACCCACCGGAATCAACTAGACCTTTAAGGAAGCGACGAAGACTCGTGGAAGTACCGGCAGATGACGAAGCACTAATGCCTAAAACGAGGAAAATCGTTCAGGTGTAAATTCTCATAATCTCAGTACTTACTTCCAATACATATCACAAATGCATGATAATCTGGAGAGTATTCTATCAGATTGCTAGTCGTAGGTGTTTAAGGTGATTAAACTCTTTATATCTCAGTGTAATAATATAGGAAGCACTTTATATGTGATATTAGTAACTTATTGCTAACTTCATTGTATGTGAAATAAAATAATAACATAAAATTATAATAATACTACCTATTAATGTATTTAATTTAACTAGTCTTTTCCTCATATTTACAAATAAACTCGGTGCATTATTTTTATTGAACATATTTTTTACAATTTCCACCTATCCAAAATGAACATTTGAATCAGATCCCCGTTAGGACGCCAATATTATAGGGCTTACCTACTAGCGCCATCTACCCTATCGATTTGTAAAGTTCGTTTTCACACATACAATAAAGTCCTTCGTGTCTGCCTGTCTGTTCGCCATTAAACTATAAAACTACTGAACGTATTTTTACCCGGTTTTAACCTATAGACAGTGAATCACGAGGAAGGTTTAAGTGCATCTATATATGTTTAAAAATGAATGTTTGTTAACAAGAAGGTCTATTGCGCGTTCGTTGATCTTGAAAAGGCCTATGATAGAGTGGTGAGGAATGAATTGTGGTCAGCATTGTCCGTGAACGGTGTGAGCAGCAACCTCGTGCGGGCATTGCAATCTCTGTATAGGGATTCTAGTGCTTGTGTGAGGATAAACGGGGCCTACACTGAATGGTTTAATATCGAAAGAGGTGTTAGACAGGGATGTGTAGCGTCACCGTGGCTGTTTAATCTGTTCATGAATAATTGCTTGACAGATTTAAAAGAGAATGAAAGTGGGTTGAGAATGAATGAGTTACTCGTCAAGTGTTTTATGTATGCTGATGACCAAGTATTACTTGCGTCTACGGCCGAGGAGTTGCAGGAGATGGTAACTGCTATGAGTGGAGCTTTTATTAGAAAGGGAATGAAGATGAATGTAAAAAAGACGAAGGTATTGGTGTTTGAAAGAGATGAGGCAGTGTCAGAGTGTAATATCGTGATTGGAGATGAACAAATTGAACAGGTAAATAAATAAAAACTCATGTACGGAAGTGAAAGTTGGGTATGGCAGAAAAAGCATGAAAGCCGAATAAATGCAGTTGAGATGAGAGCGTTAAGAAGTATGATAGGAGTTAAGCTGAGTGACAGGATAAGAAATAGTGAGATAAGGAAACGTTGTGGTCTGAAAGAAGATGTAGTGACAAAATTGAGAAAGGTATGCTGAGATGGTTTGGCCATGTCGAGAGAATGAATGAAGAACGATTGACGAAAAAAGTGTATAAGGCGAGTGTGAATGAAAGTGTTGGAAGGGGTAGACCTAGGCGGACGTTTCTAGACCAAATTAGGGACGTCTTGAAAAAAGGTCAGGTCAAGAGTACCCTAAACCGATGAGCATGTATGAAGAGAATAATGAAAGTGGACGAAGCGAAAGAAGTACGTAAGGATCGTAGCAAGTGGAAAGAAGTGGTCTCTGCCTACCCCTACGGGAAAGAGGCGTGATTATATGTATGTATGTATGTATGAATGTTTGTCTGCAAGTCCTTTATAGAATCGTAAACGGCTGGCCGTGTTTAATAAGTGTTTCTTCAGGTGGATTCGAAAATGGTTTAGATTCACAATTGAACCCGATAGGAGGCGCCACTGGGTCCGTGACTTATTTTTTCGAACAAGCGAAGCCGAGCAGGACAACTATGTTGTATGTTTATTATGCTCGTACAACAGAATGAAGTGTAGGCAATAATTGTACTTACAGGTAGGAGTCGTATGAAGCCAGGGCGAGTTACTTTTAATGTATACTATAATTATCTTCACACTTTTTAGGACATCTCTGCAAGGATGCAATAACATTCTCCTTTCGCTGGAGACGACGACGGGTCTATTGCATTTATTCAAACATGTCATTTTTTTTAACTTAACTGAAAATTAACTAAATAACTCGAATAGTTGCTATGTGACTACTGATTATATGCGAGTTCAACAGTTGGTCTACAATTATGAAACAGCTGTAAAAACTGTGACTCATTCTTTACGGCTACATTTGGGTACAATATACCATCTGCAGTTTGGGTAGAAAAACTTTAAAAAAATCATAGGCTTTTAATGTCTTTACTTTATTAAAATCACTAAAAACCAGTAATGGAAAATATTGATTGCTTCATTTAACAACTTGTTTACTTACTACCTATTAGCTTGGCCACATAAGATGGACAACAATAATATGCCTCTACATTTGTACATTTCTTGAGATCCAATAACATTTAATATAGTAACATTGCAATCTATAAAAAAAATATTTCTCTATGTTACTTGAAAGCATGGGCACACTGGCTCTAATACATGTTAACTTTTTAAAGGCAATACTGGCATGTAGGAGAACTCCAGCAAATTTAAGAATTAAGGGTTTGTTTTTAATTATTACTTTGAGTTATAAAGATTCCAGAGTGTGATAGCACCATCGAGTCCACCTGCCGCCATTATATTGGCATTCCAATAAGAAACTTTTTCAGTGGAATAAGCGACATCTTGTATTGGTTGTTTGTGTTCCGTTAGGACAACCAGGGGCCGCAGAGAGAACCACGAGAAGATGCGGATATGTCCATCCCAACCCCCAGAAGCGAACACCTTCCCATCCGACCTGGACGTAACTCTATTTATACCTGGGTTCTTTATAGTTATATCCAACTTATGAGCCAAGTTTAAGTCTTTTTTCCCTATACTAAATATTTGTATCACATCTGATGCATTGCCCACAATGCCTCTTTGTTGTTCAAGATGATAGTCTACTGACAAAGGGCATTCCTTTGTTTGCAGCTTGCCAATGCATTGACTAGTGTTGAGATCCCACAACAGGAGCCAACCAGCCTCGTAGCCCACTAACAAGCATTGCCTGTTTCCTGGGAACTCAATGTATTTTAGGCACATTGGATCCCCCAATTTTGGTGCAGCTGGTGGTTCCAAGCATCCTAGCTGCTCCCCAGTAAAGTTGTATATTTGTATCTTGGAATCCTTGTCAGGTACATAGAGCGCTTCCAGTTTTGTGTTGGCTTCAAAACGACAAAAACCAGGATAATCTATATTGATGATGGCTTCCTCCTTATAACCACTGTTTGTCAGAACAAAAATTTTAAACTTCCCTCCTTTCTCTTGAGTGATGAGCTGGGTGCTGGTGTGGATGAGGTGCAGGATGGGAGCTTGACCAACCTGGATCTTCTGCTGAACTCGATTTGTCTGTTAACCACAATTGTTTATTAGCTTATTAGATCAACATAAGACGTCACCTAGCCAAACACAAGGAATTCTAACACAAACTTCCGTGCTTACTCTCACAAATTTTTATTTAGACCTTTGTTTCAATACATTAGGTTAATATTATGTAAAATAGTGGCAACGGTCGAGCTTAAATTCTAGGCCACGACGAAATGGTGGTAGTAAACAAAAATGACGCGCAGATAGTAGCTACATGACACGGCAAACAAAATTTTGAGGCGTAGTTGGTAATGGTAATTCATATCCTTGGAATAATTTGTCTCACCTACCTGAAGATTGTATGCATAAACATAGCCGTTTTTCGAACCGGCTAGTAACCTCTCGAGTCCACCAGGTAAAAAGCTAAAGGCCAGAGAATATACAGGCACGTTGTCAACGTTTCTAATTGTATAAACTGGGTCTGGTGGTAGCAGTGCCATTCTTGGTCAAGCTCGAACCGAAAGATTTTTATGGAATTAAAAAATAAATATATATTGAAATTACTCAAGCCATCAGAAACACAACCACAACTACGCACAACACAAAACTGACAGAAAAACAAAAAGAGTTTACATTGTACGTATCCCCATTGTCACTGGTTACGTTCAAAAGTTACATATTATACATTATTTAATTTTTTATTCAAATCTTAGTAATAGTTGATGCAAGATACACAGGAAAGTCAGCGCACCCGAACTATTACGAAATTGCATTCTATTATCTTAATTTATTTAAAATATTTTAATTATCAACTATAAAATGATGATTTAGCGGCTGAACATCTAGTCCACATGTCATGAGGATGGATGTATATAAAAAAATATATGTGTCAGTCTCGAAGTCATCTGTTTGACATTTGATACAAGAATACGATGCGTCAGTTTGCCGTCCGCCAGTCTGTCACCCGTCCTCGACAATCAGTTTAGTTTTCTCTTTCACAAGTGGTGATAGGCAGTTTTATAGTGTTTAACGCTATTATGATATTTTGAATGAGAATCAAATCATCCTACCTAATAATGGGTGCCATATATAAAATAAGGAGATTAATTTAGTCAGAGCTACACAAATGGCTACGGAATTACTACTAAAATCGGCTAAGCACGCGAAGTATTTATCATATAGAAAGATCTTATACCATAGGTTTTTTGTAGGCCTACTTTTGTTTATAGTGTTATCTTTAGTGTTTATTGTGGTGTTCAATGTTTTCTCTGGTGGTACGCCAAGGACGGACGTTTATCAGCCTGTGAATTTGGATATAGCGAGTGCTGAAGTGATAAGAATTGGAAGTGATGCGCCGAGTTCGAACCCTCGTGTTGTGAACTGCACGTATTGGGACTGCTTTAACGTTTACAAATGCGGCAGAGGTGGACACGAGAAGATAACTATTTACATTTACCCTTTGAAAAATTATCAGTCTGACAATGGCTATAGTATAAGTCGGTATTCTAGAGAATTTTATACTATATTGGAGACAATTAAACATAGTAAATATTACACGCCTAACCCTGAGGAGGCTTGTTTACTGGTTCCCAGCATAGATACACTGAACCAGCTTAGTTTCTCCAGTGATTATGTGTCCCGAGCCCTGCAGTCTCTTGATCAGTGAGTGCCAGTTTTTCTAAGACTATTGAAATAGGTGTCTATTTATTATGAAGTTCTTACACTAGCCAATACAATCATAGCTGCGCCTTTTGGTTTCTTCTTCATATTATTTGATTTATGGACTTTTTTCTGGAATTAAATATTTAATTTGTTTACGCAGCCAATAATCTATCTTTGTACCAAATTTAATCCATTGAATCCATTTAATTGAATCCAGAGAAAAATAAATGATTTTATTATTATTATTATAAGAAGCCGTGGTGGCCGAGTGGTTCGAGCAGTTGTCTGCGACGCAAAGGTCCCAAGTTCGAATCCCGACTGTACCAATGCGTTTTTCTGAACTTAAGTACAGTGATTAGTCACACCACGAGCTTTACGGTGAAGGAAAACATCGAGAGGAAACCCGCATACGTCTGAGAAGAAATTCAAAAGGCGTATGTATAGTCGTGCTTGAGTAACGGCGATGGACTCGCCATCTGTCACGTTGGCACCTAATATACCTCTGGCGGAAAGTGGGTGTATGGGTATTACCTATACACCTCTGCCTACCCCTTCGGGGACCCTTGTGGGAAGGCGTGAGGATATATTATTATTTTATTATTATTATTATTTTTTCAAATACATCTTATAGATTACATTTTTAAATATATATATATATATATATATAAAAACTTATTTAAAAATATAAAATATAGGGGCCCACCGGTATCGGGATCAGGGTCCAAGGTATATCCTCATGCCTTCCCAAAAGGGTCCCCGAAGGGGTAGGCAGAGGTGTATAGGTAATACCCACACACCTACTTTCCGCCAGAGGTATATTAGGTGCCAATATGACAGATAGCGAGTCCATCGCCGTTACTCAAGCACAACTATACATACGCCTTTGAATTTCTTCTCAGACGTATGCAGGTTTCCTCTAAATGTTTTCCTTCACCGTACAGCTCATGGTGTGACTAATCACTGTACTTAAGTTCAGAAAAACTCATTGGTACAGTCTGGATTCGAGCTTGCGATCTTTGTGGCGCAGGCAACTGCTCGATCCACTCGGCCACCACGGCTACTACTATAAGTATTGTCATAACAATATAATGTTATTTTGAATACCTATTTGTATTAGTCATAAAAGTCTCCAGAGGGATATGGCTTGTAACAACACAAGCAAATTATATATAGGCTTTAAATTCCCTCTCTAATTTATTTGTGATTACTCCAATCCTTCATGTATAATTTATAGTGAAATTTCTGTCTATACATATATATTTATGGACCAGAAATAATTATGGATGAGGACCGTCAATACTTGAACATGAAATTTTTACTTTGACACTTGCAAAAAGTACCGCTAGTAAGCAGTACTTTTCGGTTTCACTCATGTAAAATTTGATTGCATTGGAATTAAAAAAAGAAATGTTGATTGGAATATATTCATTGTGTTAGTTTAGCTAATATCAGGCCAAATTTCATCCAATAACGTTCAGCCATTCTGGAATTATTGAGTAACAAAGTTCCTCTCATAATACTAGTAGGTCTAAGCCAGCATAGCTTACTTAATTGATAAAATATTTTTACAACAGCTGGAACAATGGAGAAAATCACATCATATTCAACATGCTGCCCGGAGCACCACCAAACTATGAAATGGTTGTTAACGTCAACACATCAAAAGCTATTATAGCAGGAGCAGGCTTCAACTCCTGGTCTTTTCGCTACGGGTTCGACATATCAATACCAGTATACAGCCCAGTAGCTGAGAAAATTAATGATAAACAGCCAGAAGAAAAGAAATATTTAATCTTATCCACACAGTTGAATATACCCAGTAATTATCTAGAAGAACTGCAAAACATTGCATCCTCATCAAACGACTTGCTCTTGCTGGGCACATGTAAGTCGGAAACTGGCAAAGTGGACCATCTAAGGCGCTGTGAATACACCACCGGAAGAATATTCGACTATCCAGAGGTATTAAAAGATGGGCTGTTCTGTCTAGTTGTACGAAGTACCAGATTAACACATGCAATGCTGATGGATGTGATTGCATCCCAATGCATCCCGATTGTCGTCGCCGATTCTGTGGTGATGCCGTTCAACTCTCACGTGGACTGGCATAGGCTGGCCATGTTCATTCCCGAAGAGAATATCAAGAATCTTTTGAAAGTAGTACACTCTGTGAGTAAGGAAAGGCGCGGCGAGCTATATTGGCAGCTGAGGTGGGCGTACGATAGATACTTCGCTAGTATACAGAAGATAACACTTACCACGCTAGAGATCATTAACGAAAAAGTATTCCCGTTAGCGGCGAGAATGTACGAAGAGTGGAATATGCCTGAGTATTTGGTAAGTTGTATATATTATATAAGTTCAAAAAAAAATATTTCTCATAAACCCATGAAGTTCAATTATAATGAAAATACAAAGAAACTTAATATTACATGTTGTTTGGTTTTCTCTGTAGCGCATGCATCGATAATTATAATGTTTTTAAATTATAATATATTTATATCTTCTATCACGTCTTCCTACAAAGGTCGTCGAAATAGTAGGCAGAGCTGTTTAGGTAGTATCGCCGGAAATATAATTTAGATTCCCCCGATCCCCGTTTCTCAAGCACGACTATACATATATAAGCCTTTGAATTTCTTCTCAAACGTGTGCAGGTTTCCTCTCGATGTTTTCCTTCACCGTAAAGCTCGTGGTGTGACTAATCAACTTAAGTTCGTATAAATTCACTGGTAGGTACATTCGGGATTCGAATATTCAATCGTTGTGTAGCAGGCGACTGCTCGCACCAATCGGCCACCCACCACGGCTTTTGGTAAGTTCGTGGTTTAAATCTACGATTTTACCACGTTTTAATTGTTCAACTGTCACAGGTCACGTGATTGATGGTGAAAATAAAAGTTTTCGTCGTAGGTATAAAAGAAAGGTTATCTAAAGTACAAGGTCGAATGACATTAATCAAGGCAAGAAATCCACGTGCGTCATTCCCTGGTGCTAAGTGTAATAACCTACCATAAACACTGTTTTTATTACTGGACATCTATTTCTAATCCCGTCTTTTTCAATGTGTTTTTCTGATCTGTTTCTGAACACGCTTTCCTATAAAGGTCCCCAAAGGGGGACAATATCCACCTTTCAGAGATATATTTACCAACGTGACAGATGACCAATACAGAATCCGTAATCCGTTTCACAAGCACAACAATACGTACGCCTTTTCCTACATCACGAAGCTCCTGGTATGTCTAAGCAATGGTCAGATGAATGGAGAGAAACTCATAAGTTCCCATAGGAATTCCAACCACCAATCCAAAACGGCTAATCTCAATGTTTTCCTTCACCGAAAACCTCTTGTAATTAGTTGTACTTTAGTTCAGAAAAAGAACATATATATCATCCGATCCCTCACGAGATAGGCAGAGATAGTATAGAAGCGAAAACCATTTAAAAAATAAGTTTAAGAAATTATCTACTTATATTAGAAGTCGATTTTTTTTACTTAAAAATTATACTACTATTACTACTATATATTACTATTTTTGCATAAAAATGTTCTGAGGCGATAAAGTTATACACGTAGGTTCTTACTACGTTCTAAATAGTTACAGAAAACCATGTTTCGGATTAAGTATCCCTTTAATAATATTGTAATTTTGTTATCGTCGAGCTATTTGTTTTGTTACATTAATAACACCTATAACTTCTAAGATACATCTGTTCTATTTTCCAAAGTAGCCTGTATAATAACTGTGCCGATTCAAGGGAAGAAAAATCGTATGACGTATGTTCGTGTGGAACACAGGCTATTTAAAAAAAAACTTTTTAATGTCACATTTCAAACACAGACTATAAAAATATTTGAATTTCGAAATATTTGAGATTCACCACTATGCTTTTCCCGCAGTATGGTCCAGTGAACCCGCTGTTCCTGCCGGTGACTGCAGCGAAGGGTCCGGGCTTCACGGCCGTCATCCTGACGTACGACCGGGTGGAGAGCCTGTTCACCCTCGTGCGCAAGTTGGTGCGCACTCCGAGCCTCGCCAAGATACTGGTCGTGTGGAACAATCAGAACAAACCACCCCCGCCATGTGAGTCCTCTGTCATATCACACTTGGTTTGCCTCGCGGTTTCACCCGCACTACTGACCCTTTTCACTGGGTTTTTTAACGAGCTAAACTCAGAAACTCGAAACCCATTAAAAAAACAAATAATAGATAATAAATTAGCACCTAAAGTATATACATACATACATTTATCATCACGCCGAGTCCCAAATGGGGTAGGCAGAGAGTATAGAGTTAACGCCAGTTCTCTCTAGACTTACATACCTCTCTCGCTTCGTCCACATTCATCAGTCTCTTCATACATGCTCGTCGGTTTCGAGTACTCTTAACGTTCCCGTCCTTGAGAGTCTTCCTCTGCCTCTTCTTGCACACACTTTCGCTTTGTATATCTGTTTCGTCAATCTTTCTTCACTCATCCTTTCTATGTGTCCTAAAGTATATCACTGGCGGAAAGTCGGTATGTGGGTACTTACTACCTATACACCTCTACCTACCCATTCGGAGGGACCCTTTTGGGTAGGCAGCGGTGTATAGGTAGTACCCACATACCCACTTACCGGTAGAGATATTTTTTAGGTGCTAACGTGACAGATGGCGAGTCCATCAGCGTTACCCAAGCACGACTACATACCTTAGAATTGCTTCTCAGACGTATGCAGGTTTCATCTCGATGTTTTTTTTTATATAATAATAATATTTTTGCAAAATGCTAAAAATTGCAAAAACATGGTATAAACAGGCGTTACAATCTTCACTGTAAAACTCATGGTGTGACTAATCACTGTACTAAAGTTCAGAAAAACTCATTGTTACAGTCGAGATTCGAACTTGCGATCTTTGTGTCACAGGCAACTACCCAAACCACTATGCCACCACGGCTTAATTTATATAATGCTAGTGGAATATAACACGGCTGAAACTGGGGGGGCAAAGTTACTCTATAATGTTAGTAGTAAAGTTGTGTACAAAGGTACCGAGCGCAGGTATTTTTCTTGGAAACGGTGGTAACTTTAGTTTCTATTAAATATGTGACGTTCAATAAGTGTTCCCTGTGTCCCTTACGTTGAATAAAATATTTTGATTTTTTTATTTTTTCAAAAGGAAGTTGAACTAAAGGCGTGCATCTCAACTTGCGTATCACAGCCATCCAGCCATCGCGCTATCTCCGCGATAGCACAAAGAACTTATTCAGGTCGACGATAAACTGTCGGCTATTTTTAATTACGGTAGCTTGTGGCTTAGGGCACCTACCTAGTATACCTAGATCAAAGTCTTGTCCTCTCCTGAAGCTTTGTCTTGGAAACGGCGATACCGGTGATTTATATCGAATACTAATATGTCGCGCGATTTCACCTGCGTAAGGCGGACAAAAAAAAAATCCAACTAATAAACTATCTAGTTTGATTGTGTAATAATCTCGTTTGGTAGTTTTTGCGTGAAAGAGATGAAGATACGAAAAATATAAGATAGGTAGGGCATAACGGGTTTCCCGTTCGAATTCGGAGCTGCCCGACTGGGGCAGGACACCCACCTTATAGAAGTCCGTAGCCAAATAATATTTTTTTTGTGTTCTGTTCCTGCGCCATTAATAAAGTTTCTAATAATGAGCTCCTTGGGGGAGAGGATTGTTATATTATGTTGGCAGCAGAGGGATTAGTCCCATTACTCTGCCAACATAGTAAAGCTCTCTGAAAACAGGCTGGCAATGCGCAAGTGATGTTACCGTATATAGATACGGTAACCGTTTCCCATCGGGCGGGCCGTATGCTTGTTTGCTTGATGGATAAAAAAAGTCCTAACAAACTTGAATATCAGTAGGATTTCACAGAGGTAGTTGGATGAGACAGATATAAGCAAAGCGTTGCCAACATTCTTATACAAATTGTACTTATCAAGTACAAGCTTTTTGTATGTTTGTGTAAGCATATTTTTGCCACCAGTCTTGTAAGGTATTTATGTAATATAGCTATATATTTTAGGATAAGGTATATATTATATGGGCACTTTAAATTGTAACATCTATTTAAATGTGTTGCCTGAAATAAACGATTATTATTATTATTATTATTATTATTAGCCGTTTGGTCAGCCTTAAGGGAAATCCGCGCGCTGATACCTATAGTGCGGGATCTGCTTAGTTTAGTTATTTTTAGCGACATATTTTTTTGCTCTCCCTCAATGCAATACCTAGTGTCTAAACTAGTGCACTCTTTAGACTAGTATTCCGCCCACGACTTAATTCGCGTGGGACTTTGCAAACAAGATTTAAAGAACTACAATTCCTTCTCTAGCGCAATTGCATTTATTTATATCTCACACGGAACGGGACGGTTGTTATATTATTGACTTCGACAATGGTAAGATTACTTAATATAATAATGTATAAAGTAATGATATATCCTCACGCTTTCCCACAAGGGTCCCCGCAGGGGTTGGCAGAGGTGTATGGGTAATACCCACACACTCGCTTTCCGCCAGAGGTATATTAGGTGCCAACGTGTCAGATGGCGAGTCTATCGCCGTTACTCAAGCACGACTATACATACGTGTTTGAATTTACTTCTCAGACGTATGCAGGTTTCTTCTCTATGTTTTCCTTCGCCGTAAGTTCGTGGTGTGACTAATTACTGTACTTAAGTTCAGAAAACTCATTGGTACAGTCGGGATTCGAATTTGCGATCTTTTTATCGCAGGCAACTACTCGAACCACTCGGCCACCACGGCTTTTTCCGAATTCGAATGGCATGATACAAATTTTTTTTTCATACAAAATTACATATTAATTGGTGGTTAATAAATCCGACAAAAACATGAATACTGTAAAATTCTAATATATTGTAGATAGATAAGTACCATATTTAAATTACACGATACTCATTTTATTTTTGTTACAGCATCGGAATGGCCAGTTATCAATAAGCCGCTGAAGGTAATCCAGACCAAAGAGAACAAACTGTCAAATAGATTCTACCCTTATGACGAGATCGAGACGGAATGTCAATTGACCATAGACGATGACATCGTGATGCTGACGCCCGATGAGCTGGAGTTTGGGTAAGGCTGGACAATCTTCATCTACATTCATCACTCTCATACATCGCCGGGTAGGGTAGGCAGAGTATTGTAGACTTGAATACTAATATTATGTAGTCAGTCAGTTTGTTTCTTCGGATGGACTGATCTGATGAAATATTGAACCGATATTTTTTGCATTACATAGCCCGTTTATTGAAGAAGGCTGTATGCTATTACCCACCGGATTGCATAATTCAATTATACGCGACCCGAAGCCGCGGGGCACAGCTAGTAATATATAGTATATGTTCACCACTTCTATATATTTGTAAGTCCGTCGCCGCCTTCCAGGCACGGACTTATGCAGTCTTGCTCACAATTTATTCCTTCAACGTAAATCTCGTGGTGGGACAAACCACTGTACAGACTCATCGGTACAGATAATCAGGGTTTTTTATAATTAAGCAGTCTGATATGGTGTTAAGGACTCTGCTATTAGGTAGATGCTTCCTTTACACTAAGAGAGAGTTTAGGTTCAGATTTTTATAAGTTTTGAGATTTTTGTCTATTGTTTAATTGTATAATGTTGACTATTAGTAAATTTAGCGTTGACTGCTTAATAAGAGGCAATTATGATTATAATAGTTGTATACAAAGTAACAAGGTTTATATTTTTGTTCTTATTTTAGTTGATACGTTTCTCTGTTAGTTTAGTTTCTTTGAGATAATCAGGGTTAGAACTTTCTACATACATATCAGACTTGGCGTGATGATATGTATATGTACATGCATATCTTCGCGTCCCTAACGGGGTAGGCAGAGAGGCCTCTCTGGATTACACACCTCTTTCTGTCAGAAATACTTGTCGTTCATGGTTATTTTTATTTCTTAACTAGCTGTGCCCCTCTTCGTCCGCGTGGAATTTAACGAAGAAATCATTTTCAGTTTCTAGTATAAAAGAAGCCTAAGTTACTCCTTTTTATATCAGCTATCTGCCAGTGAAAGTCCCGGCAAAATCGGTTCAGCCGTTTCAGAGATTAGTCGGAACTGCATTCAAGCTATTTTCATACTTCCTCTGACATACCCAGGATTTGCTGCCATACATAAGGTTGCTCAGACTTTTACTGCCCATCAACGCCGACATGGCTCCATTCACCTTATTTCCGGCAGTTATCCTTCTTTCAATATCTTTTTCATACTTTCCATCTCGTGTGAACATGCTTCCTAGATATACAAATTCATTCACTTGCTCTAGAATTTGCCCATTTACAGATATAACTAAACAAAGATTATTTATATACATGTCTCTACGGTATTTGTCTACAAATTGGCGTGTAACGAGCGCGTCGCGGATTAACACAATTTACCTTTTTTTCGTATTTATAGACTAGGAGCCGTGTAACTGTCTAACTTGAGTCGGTTTAACGATGTTTGTAGCAACTTTTCCCGACTTGTTTCATGTACATAGGTAATTTAAAGCGTGATGGTATTTTCATGTTTTTGATCATATTTTTCACGATCCCTGCTTATTGTTGCGTTGCTTGTAACTTTTGTTGTTAATATATTAACAGCCGTGGTATCCGAGTGGTTCGAGTAGTTGCCTGCTACACGAAGATCGCAGGTTCGAATCCCGACCGTACCAATGAGTTTTTCTAAACTTAAGTACTGTCGCACCACGAGCTGAAGAAAACCAGCATACGTTTGAGAAGCAATTCATCGTGCGTCGTATGTATAGTCGTGCTGAGTAATGGCGATGGACTTACCATCTGTCACGTTGGTACCTGAAATATAACTCTGGCGGAAAGTGGGTGTGGGGGTACTACCTATACACCTCTGCCTACCCTATCTTTATGTATATAAAACTATATTCCTATGTTATGCATTACCATCTACACGTGTTGCACGGCTTGATTACGGAAGATGTACGGCTTGTTTAGCGGGCAAGCCATGTTAGTGGCGACTTTGTTACCCGACAACCTGCTTCAATGTTTGTCTTCCGTGGCGTTTTGCAGAAATAAATATTTATTAAGCGTAAGCGTATGTTTGCTCTCTTTAAGTTTTGAAAAAAAACATTGATCAAATTGTGATGAAACTATGTTAGTATGTATTGTGGACGGCTGCGGAGGTTCCTGGCCCGAAAAAAAAAGACTCGAATTGGGGAAGCTATTTAAACAATATTTTACAAAGTCCACATGTAATGTACGTCCTAAAGTCCTAATTTCCAAAGCAACAACGGAAATTCTTAATGCTGGTATTGGGGTTACCGGCTTTGAATAATCGAATACCTGTAGTAGACGGAATGAGCACCAATGCGGTGTACTAAATAAGCCAGGGCAACTGCTAGTCTATACTTCTATACTAATATCCTTACTAATATTATAAATGTGAATGTCAGTTTGTTTGTTACGCTTTCACGTAAAAACTACTTAACCGTTCATCATGAAACTTTGTACACATATTCTTGGAGGTATTAGAAGTAACATAGGATACTTTTAATAGATTTTTAATCTAATGATATGTATGTATAGTGATTAGTCACGCCACGAACTTTACGATGAAGGTCAACATCGAGAGGGAACTTGCATAAGTTCGAAAAGTACATAATTCAAAGACTTCTGTATACACACAGTTGTGTTTGAGAACCGACAATGGACCTCATCTGTCACTTTGCACCTAAATTATATTTTCGGCGAATACAACACAGCTCTGCCTACCCCTTCGGGGACCCTATATAAACAAAGCTTTAATGAAATTGCGAGCTCCCGGGCTATGATAATAAAATCGAAAGTGTAGTGAAATGCGATCGCGGAGCGGCACTAACGACCGCCTGTCACTCAACTGACAGCAGTTGTCATACTGTTAGTATTATGTTTTTTAATGCCTGTGCAGATTAGGGTTGCCAGTCGTAATTTTTTTTGGCATAAATTATGTGTTATAATATTTATAGTAAATTGTTTTCGTGTTCTTTAAAAAATATTGAAGCACACGCGTGTCCCATAACGAGACTAAACATATAAATTAGTTTTTTTTTCTTTGTTTATTTTATTTATTATTATTTTAATTTATGACAGCGAGGTAAACCGATAATTTTGCACAAACCTTGTACCGATAAAGGATATCGGATATAGGCCTTCTCTTTTGCCCCGAAAAACTGTTCCGATGGGAACATACCTTTAGCCGTTTACGTGATGTGGGAACACCGCGGGGCCAACCCCATCTACCTTCCTACTTCCTACTAATATTATAAATGCGAAAGTTTGTATGTATGGATGGATGTTTGTTACTCAATCACGCCAGAACGGCAAACCGAATTTAATTACATTTGGCACAGAGATAGCATTTTATTAGCTGGATTAACGCATAGGATAGTTAATAATAATAATAATAATATCCTCACGCCTTCCCACAAGAGGCCCCGAAGATATGTTTTATTAAAAAAAAAAATGAATTCTGAGGCTCGAGTAGAAGACCCCGTCCTGTGCTAATTTAGCAAATTTACGCGGGTGTAACTGCGGGGCACGCCTAGTCTAATATATATATACGTAATATTCCAGTTTCGACGTGTGGCGCGAGTTCCCCGACCGTATAGTGGGGTTTCCGTCCAGGCTACACGTGTGGGACAACGGGACGAGCTCCTGGAGGTACCACAGCGAGTGGACCAACCAAATATCAATGGTGAGACTGCGTAATAAACCATTTTAATTTTTTTTTGTCTGTCTGTCTTTATAAACCACTAGCGGTCCGTCCCGGCTTCGCATGGTTGGACATAATTTTTTTTATCCTTACTAATATTATAAATTTGAATGTAAGTTTGTTTGTTACGCTTTCGAGTAAAAACTACTTAGCCGTTTGTCATAAAACTTTGTACACATATTCTTGGAGGTATTAGAAGTAATATAGGATACTTTTAATTGAAAAAAATTATGAAAGATAAAATAGCCGGCACAGCTAGTATTTTATAAAAGAAAATATAGACTATGTCACTCAGTGTGAATGTAGCTTTCCAATGGTGAATTTTTCAAATCAAACAACAATACAAACATATTTACACACAAATCTTTCGTCTTTATAATATTAAGTATAGGTTAATCATTTAAGATAAGCAGTAGACAGGATGGAAATCCCTAAGCCGAAGAATCCCATTTAAACTTAATAAAACGCGTCCGTTTTCTGTGTACCTACCTACACCATAGGCTTGCTATGTTATGAAAATCAATTAAGTAAGAATTTTACTTCGTAGTATGTGGGTACATTACAAATACAATATGAAAATAGCTTTCAAAGTAAACCATACTTCGCCCCCCCCCCCCCCTTCTCCCCCGACAGCCGTCAATCACGACGCTGGAACAGCGGACCAAAACATGGCTAACCCAGTAGCCTAATGCAAGCGACCTTCGCATTGTTGTTCCAATACACCTATATATATTCGTGCGAGATACTGTGCGAGGTATTTACAAATTTATAAGGTTAGCTGTACTGTGATTGATTATATTTAGGTAGATAAAAGCCGTGGTGGCCGAGTAGTTCGAGTAGTTGCCTGCAATACAAAGATTGCAAGCTCGAATCTTTCTGAATTGAAATTTACTGAACTTAAGTTCAGTGATTGGAACACCACGAGCATTACAGTGAAGGAAAACATCGAGGAAACCTGCATGCGTTTGAGAAGAAATTAAAAGGCTTATGTATAGTCCTGCTTGAGTAACGGCGACGGGCTCGCCATCTGTCACGTTGCTATCTACACACGTCTGCCAACCCCTTCGCGGACCCTTGTGGGAAGGCGTGAGGAAGGTTTATCCAATTCCGTTCAGTACCTTTCACATCGGCATTTCGACTCGGCGTGATGATAAATAAACTTAACGAACCAAACCAACCCAGGCCATGAGATAAATTACCCGTGAGTACGATCGCACTCAAAAGTATCCCAATAAATATTTGTTCCAATTCATTCAATCGAGTGCACAAGTGTTCATAAGTGTCTTAATATATCTAGTGATGCTGTGAGATCTCATCTCAATGGGCTTAATATAAATTTATGTACCCTACATACTTTTATTACGATGTTTATTGTTTTTCATGGTAGTAAATGAGATTCGATGTTCTGAGGGTGTGAGACAGTAGGTTTATGATTTACGATAGTGACTTTGGGCAGTATTTTTTTATTTATTTTGGACGTGTGTGTGTTTATAGGGGATGCCTACGTCATAGTAGATTTATGCATGCAAAGTCTCAGCCCGATCGGTTTAAATTTGACAAATTTTCATACAAACTATTTATTTTTCATACATAATCCTATTTTATCCCCTTCGGGATAGAATTAATCAAAATCTTAGCGGATGCCTACGTCATAACATCTACCTGCATGCCAAATTTCAGCCCGATCCGTCCAGTGGTTTGGGCTGTGCGTTGATAGATCACTATGTCAGTCAGTCACCTTTGAGTTATATAGATTGCTGGTGTCGCATATATACTGGCTGTGCACGCGAATTCGTCCGCGTGGAGTAGTGACTTTGGGCAGAGTTTTTGTATGTATATTTTGGTTAATTTTAGATATGTTAAATGTAGCTTACCACCACATATTAATGGAAACCACATCTAAATCGGATAAGCCGTTTCTGAGATTAGCGTGCCCAAACGCACAGACAAACAGATAAAAATTCTAACAATCAGTGTTTTAGGTGCTATTTGAGTTGATATAGGTCCCAATAATATTTTCTCTCATGTATGTACAGACAGCGATCCGTAACATTTTCCCACAAGGGTTGTAGGCAGAGGTGAGTAAGTAGTACCAACATACCAACTTACACCCCTTCGGGAACCCATGTGGCGTGGCGTGAAGATATAAGAAAGAAATAGATATATATATATTCAAGGCACGTACGACATAAAACCCTTTTCATAAATGTTTGATTTCAATTGTATAATGTTACAAAGTTTTTTTTTATACAACAGAGTTGCAAACAAGCATACGGCCCACCTGATAGGAAACGGTTACCGTAGCCTATTTACGCTCACGATACCGAAGTGTCACTTGTGCGTTGCCACTCTGTGTTCGGAGAGTTATAATGTGTTTGCCGCACAATGGGACTACTCTACTGCCAACACAATATAACAATCCTCCCCCCTCCCCAAGGAGCTCATTACTGGAAACCTTATTCACCGCGTAGGAACACAACACAATAAATTGTGTTATTTGGCTACGGACTTCTATAAGGTGGAGGTCTTGCCCCAGTCGGGCAGCTCCAAATTCGAACGGGAAACCCGTTATGTCCTACCTCTCTTGTTCATAAGTTACATATTGACTTTATTTGAAAGCTTATTTTCTGCGATACTGACAGTTAAGTGTTTAGATTTGTATTTTTTTTTTAAAGTAATATTTTATATTTGCAGGTGCTAACCGGCGCGGCGTTCCACCACAAGATATGGTCGTGGTACTACACGTACAAGATGCCGGCCGACATCCGCCGCTGGGTGGACGACAACTTCAACTGCGAGGACATTGCCATCAACTTCCTCGTAGCCAACGTCACCAGGAAACCACCCATAAAGGTTATATTGGCCTTTTGACATTATCATTAATGCCGTGCTGGCTAATCAACTCGAGTAGTCTGCCCAAAGATTCCAATTTCGAATCCCGACGGTAGCAATGAATTTTTCCGAATGTTCCTGAGAAACGGCTAATGACTCGCCATCTGTCACGTTAGCACTAATGGTAATAACAATGATTTATACTTTTGGACAAAGCTAAGTTTGTATTATTGAATATATGCTTTCAAACAAAAATTACTAAAGTACAAACTCGTGTTCATTACACGAATATTCGCCTTCGCGGGAGGTCTCGTAGCCTATGTTAACGAGATATATACATACATATTTATGGTCCCGGGATAGGCAGAGAGAGTAAAGCGCCAGTTCTCTCTAGCTTTACATACCTCTCTCTCTTCGTCCTCACTCGTCAGTCTTTTCATATGTGAAAACGTAGAGAATATGAAAAGTCGTCTGAATTATTTTTTCTGAATTGTTTGTTCCGAATTCGATGTACTCCAGATTCGTCGTAACAGTCGACTCCATAATAAAAATGAAGGTCCAAATACAAAATGTAACCTATTGTAATGAATAAATTATAACTAAGTTGGCATTATTTAAGTCGCATGGAATCTGGTTTCTTTATATTCCGAAATGTTAGTATGTTAGTAAGAGTCCGAGGTCCCCCCGAGCTTGGGGGCCCCGGGGCACTGCCCCATCTAGCCCTCCTATACCCCTATATAGTATATATAGGGGTATAGGTTATATATATATATAGGGGTATATATATATATATATATACTAGCTTATGCTCGCGGCTTCGCCCGCGTGGAGTTCGAAAAAGTAGCTTATGTATTTTCCTGCTAGAATCCGTTCAGCCGCTATGCCGTGAAAGAGCATCATACTTTATAATATGAGAACTTCGAATTTACGAAATAAAAAAAATGTAGCCTTAGTCCTATTCCTAGGTAAGCTAAATTTCAACTTATTTTAACAAGAATTCAGCCAAATCGGTTCAGCCGTTTGGCTAACTTACGTTCGTAACAAACTTACGAACTATCACATTTATACATACATACATACATATCATCACGCCAAGTTCCTAACGGGGTAGGCAGAGAGTATAGAGCGCCAGTGCTCTCTAGACTTACATACCTCTTTCGCTTCGTCCACATTCATCAGTCTCTTCATACATGCTCGTCGGTTTCGAGTACTCTTAACGTTCCCGTCCTTCAGAGTCCGATCTATTTAATCCAGGTAGTTGGAACGTGGTCTTCCTCTGCCTCTTCTTGCACACACTTTTGCTTTGTATATCTGTTTCGTCAATCTTTCTTCACTCATCCTTTCTATGTGTCCAAACCAACGTAACATGCTGCATTTTACTGTTTTACTTTCACATTTACAATATTGGTAAGATATATATGACCCCTAATAAATGGAGCCGTGGTGGCCGAGTGGTTCGAGCAGTTGCCTGCGACGCAAAGGTCGCAAGTTCGAATCCCGACTGTACCAATGAGTTTTTCTGAACTTAAGTACAGTGATTAGTCACACCACGAGCTTTACGGCGAAGGAAAACATCGACCTGCGTACGTCTGAGAAGAAATTCAAAGGCGTATGTATAGTCGTGCGGAAAGTGGGTGTGTGGGTATTACCTATACACCTCTGCCTACCCCTTCGGGGACCCTTGTGGGAAGGCGTGAGGTTATATATTATAATAAATGGTGTGTGTGTGAGCAGGTGACTCCGCGCAAGAAGTTCAAGTGCCCGGAGTGCACCAACACGGAGATGCTGTCAGCGGACGCGCGCCACATGACGCAGCGCTCCAGCTGCGTGCGGCGCTTCGCCGAGCGCTACGGGCACATGGCGCTAAAGGTATGCCTGCACGGGGCTCCTCTTAGCTTTTATTAACTTCACCTGTATGTAAGCTCAGGCTGTGGAATGAGCTCCCCGTTGAGGTTTTCCCTGGAGAGTACAGCATGGAGTTCTTCAAGGAGGGTGTGAAAAGATTCCTGCAGGGTCGGCAACGCGCGAGTGATACCCCTGGTGTTGCAAGCGTCCATAGGCGGCGGTAACTGCTTACCATCAGGTGGACCGCATGCTTGTTTATCACCCAAGTGGTATAAAAAAAAAAAAGTGACAAGTGACCGAGTGTGCTATCCGGTATAGCACACTCGGTCACTTGTCACTTTTTTTTTTATAATATATTAAATATATTAAATGGGCAAATTCTAGAGCAAGTGAATGAATTTGTATATCTTGGAAGCATGTTCACACGAGATGGAAAGTATGAAAAAGATATTGAAAGAAGGATAACTGCCGGAAATAAAGTGAATGGAGCGAACCCCATTAGAAACTCAGTGTGATGATATGTACATTTAAATAATTCTTCGGCAGAAGTTTTGGAGGCTAACATAACTATTTTGTATATTATTTGTAGGCCGTGGAGTTCCGCGCTGATCCTCTGCAGTACCGAGAGGCGTCCGGCTCGCCGCACTTGTACCCCGACATTGGGGCGTTGTAAGGTAACCTAGAAACGGGCCCTCCGATATTAATAAAAATCATACTGATGTAATTATAAACAAATTGGAAAATTCTCATGTTTTGCACTAAGATGCCATATATAAACTGTAAACTGAAGAAATTATGAATTTTCTATTTCTGATCTTATTTTCGTGTAAGTGATTATTTCACATGTTCAGTTACAAGTACCCAAAGTACTGCCATCTGTTGACATTTTATGAAACTAGCAGCTATTGAAACCACTGAAAGGTACATGTGCTGCCATCTGTTGGCAGAGACCGGTATTTAGACTTCAAATGGTAGGTCAAAATCTATGAGGCATTCCGTTGTGTTATGTAGAGAATATTGACTATGTTTTCAAAGAGGGCCCGTCAAGTTAGCAAGTAAGCACGAATGTAGGAGGTACGGAGGACAATAACAAATTGAATTAAGGCTGTAAGTGGATAAAATGGGATTGCGTCCCTCATACCAGGGTATGTAGTGTAACTATCATCTGCGTCGATGCTTTTCAAATATTGTACTGTTGGGGGCAACTGCCAGTTCGTCGTTGTTTTCCAGGAACGCTAGATCTCTTTATAATATAAAAATTAGTTCTAAGTCTGTGCCATTGTAACGCCCCTTAATCACACTTAAGTATAACTATTTGGACGTTCCCCCAACTGTACAGTCGCAACGAAAGTGTGTATTTGTAAAGTACACTCGTGTTGGAAAGTTGTCACAAGGAATGTATAATTTATAAATGTTTTTGCGTTGTGAGCTTAGAGAATGCCTTTTGGATTTGTTTTACCGTGTCAATTTGTAGAGTAAATGAATCGCTTCACGGAGCGATATAATAGCGAGCTCCTATATTTGTATTAGTGTGAGTAACTTGAAAACGAATTTCACAACATTGTTTTTTAGCCTTTCAATGTTGAAATTTGTATAAAAGTTAGTACCAGTAAGAATAATTTCAAGATCTTCGGTCCCATACTTCCGGCGCACTCCCTTAATGCGAACATATCTTTTTTTGAATAGGTTTAGACGTTAGGTTTTCTAAATATTAAAGCGAAAGATATTTCTGTGGATATGTGTAGACAAAATGATGTTTGTTTATAGTGTTCATTAAAATTAAGACATATTTCGTTCGTGCCTACCCGGCGAGGGTCTCGGGTATGTATTACAATAGTACAGTGTGAATACGTGTCGTACGTCATCCACTTGCAATATTGTGTTGACAGTCAATATAACAAATCATTTTCTATGACAATAATTTTGTAGTCGTAATCTCCCCTATTGATTTCGAGTCAATTCTTACTGTAAATGTCAATTCGCGCGAAATGTCTGGCAAAATTATACTAATTATTTGTATATATCAAATATTTCATTTATTTAAACTTCATTATTACAATTTTTTTTATTACGATTGTTGAAGAAACAATATGAAGAGTATCTATATCAAAAAACAATAACTTTTATTTTAATACGCTTTACAAACTGGAAGGAGGTTATGGAATTTTTGTATTAGGCCTATTTATGCCATTTACATATTAAAAAAAAAAATTTGCCAAACATTCCTCGTCGGACATATCTTTTATCTGTATATCTGTCCTTGTATCTGTCCTTAGGCGACTGAACATATTCTAAAGCGTTAGAAAGGTACTCGTGTATGTTAGTTGTATAGTGAGAATTTTAGTCCATCTCGACATATCGGTGCTTGTGCGGCAGATTTAAAAATGAAAATTTATTCCTAATAAATTAAAAATGTATGTAGATATTATGTATTCCACTCTACGGTAACGCACGATTTAAAACGTAGCCTAGGT
Source organism: Drepana arcuata (assembly GCA_016069955.1). Taxonomy (NCBI): domain Eukaryota; kingdom Metazoa; phylum Arthropoda; class Insecta; order Lepidoptera; family Drepanidae; genus Drepana; species Drepana arcuata. Next base: position 19,400 of record JACCPG010001121.1, on the reverse strand, counting down.
AGTCATAAGTGTATGTAATTTGGTCGTATTATAGTTATGATGAACCGGACTGAAGTAAGCAGTTGTAGAATTGTCAATCGGTATTTAAATTGCGTCGTGTTTACATTTTTCCTTTTTATGTATAAAGCAATAGGAGAATTTGTACCTTAAATAGTAAAAGCTAAAGTTTATTTTTGATTGAATTTAAAAAGATACCAGTAATCTTTTGTTTGAAGCAATCACAGATCTAATGTCCCAAGCGGTATTGGAATATACATTACGAAATTAGAAGTAAGTTTCTATTTGAATAAATTTAAAAAGATTAGACCCGTATTACGAGTTGAATTAAGTTATCAATTTATACATACAATATGAACAAATTAGTAATTTTTTTAAGGTTACACAAATAACTTGATAGGTTTTCTTCAAACACATGAGCTCTCAATACTGATTGTACGTTGCGACTGTTTTCCACGTTTCCCGTCAGTCAACGCCATCTATCGAGATATATCAGAAATAAACAGTGGTAGCATAAATTGAATGGACAATTTTTACACTTATACACAATTTCTATCAGAAGAATAAATGTACTTTTAAATAGGTTTATTGTTCTACATATTATTGAATATTGAAAAAATGCTCGGAGATTTTTTATTTAAGATCACAATATTGCGGATTATAATGTACGTAGCGAAATATATTTACGTTTTAGTAAACTATTTAGTTAGTACAGTCGCACTAAATATTCTGTTGAATTTTTTATTTATTTATTTTTTACCCAATATAGTAACGACTGGCAGAAGATATCGAGAATTTTTTTTTTTATTATTTTTATGGCGTAAATTGAAATAATTATTGTAAACGCAGCCAAAGAACCTTACTGCTAGTCTACGTGTATTTATGGTTTTGCATTTACTAAGGATATATTTATCATACTCTGTTATGTTACCAGAACTATATCGTGTAGTAGACTGATGTATTATAATATAATATTATATAATTAATTCGATCCGTACATTTTTTAACGTGAAATTATTACTTGACGAACATTGTTAGTGATGAGATTGGTGTTTAGATATTATTACATAACGGAGGCATGACATTGAAGTGACAGTTAGTGTTGTTGTTAAAAGGAAATAATAATAATATATTTCCACGCCATCCCGCAGGTATCCCCAAAGGGGTACGCTGGTGTGTAGGTAATACATATCCACTTATCGCCGGAGATTTATTTGAGGTGAGGTGAGGTTTCACTATACATCCGTCTTTGAATTTCTTTTCAAAACGTATACGGGATTCCTCTCGATGTTTTTTATTCTGGGCCTAGTCGCTGAAGATCAGATCAGTCACTGGTAAAGTCGAGATTCGAACCAGCAGTTTTAACAGGGAGTACGCGACTGCTCGGACCACTCAGCCTGAAAAAAAATATATAATGCTATTACAAAAACATTGTTTTTCGTCCTAAAGACCACACGTGGGGGATGTTTTTGCCCAACTATGGAATGTTCCATGTGCATTAGTAACTCTAGACGATAAATTAACTGAAAGATTAATACCTGTTTGCCACTTTATTGCAAGGTATAAAAATCCTTATATACCTATCGCTGTGTTGACACCTCAGTGTTGTGTCTGAGCAAAGTGGAAGGAGATTGTCTAGAATGGCCTATTTAGATAAATGAATTGATATTTAGAATAATTATATTGATAATATAATATAATATTGATAATATAATATATTCTTTGAGTACTGACAGTTCGGTTTCCGTAGTTTTTTAAATTCATTAACAAGAGGAAAGGTCGCGGGTCCTAATGAATGTTTTTTTATGAAATAAAAGCACGTGATTGGTAGAAATTAAAAAAAAAATAAGATTTTAGTTTGAAAGACTGGACTATCTGCATCGGTTTAAGTTTAAAGTCCTGCAGGGTCGGCAACGCACGAGTGATACCCCTGGTGTTGCAAGCGTCCATAGGCGGCGGTAACCGCTTACCATCAGGCGGACCGCATGCTTCTTTGCCACCCAAACCGTATAAAAAAAAATTTTTGTTCCTATATAGGGTTCAAGAATTAGGTACGTTTTCCACGCAAGTGTACATTCTAAAGGCCTATTCATTACGCCGACTCAAAGACATTAGGCATAACTAAACAGTGACGTTTTTCAGTCGGTAAAGTCAATGAGGTTTGATAAAACAAAGTTTCCTGTATGATATTATAATATATTTGTAATGCAGTTAATTTAGGGCCTCAGCTTTTACACATCAGGACCTTATGCTAGCTACGCCTTCCTAGCAAACAGTTTGGTTGGTAGTTTGTTTGACACTTGGGCCTTTGGTTACTTGATCTATGCCTTTCGAGTGTACCCAAAATGCGTTGTCACTAGCGTTACATTATCACTACATCTAACTTCAATTGCAGCTCTTGAATATTTGTTTTTTACGTAAATTTTTTTAAATGTATTTCTATTTTTTTTTATGCAACCAGTGGCAAACAAGCATACGGGCTACCTGATGGAAAACTGCTACAGCAGCCTATTTACACGTACAATGTCGAAGTATCACATGCGCGTTGCCACTTTGTGTTCGGAGAGTTATACTATGCCCTACCTCTCTCAAACTGAAATTCTGCTGCTAAGTTTAATAGAAATCAATCGGAAATTATATATCCTCACGCCTTCCCACAAGGGTCCCCGAAGGGGTAGGCAGAGGTGTATAGGTAATACCCTCACACCCACTTTCCGCCAGAGGTATATTAGGTGCCAACGTGACAGATGGCGAGTCCATCGCCGTTACTCAAGCACGACTATACTTACGCCTTTGAATTTCTTCTCAGACGTATGCAGGTTTCCTCTCGATGTTTTCCTTCACCGTAAAGCTCGTGGAGTGACTAATCACTGTACTTAAGTTTAGAAAAACTCATTGGTACAGTCGGAATTCGAACTTGCGACCTTTGCGTCGCAGGCAACTGCTCGAACCACTCGGCCACCACGGCTCATCGGCATCGGAAATTACGTGCTATATTATTATTATTTAGAACAATTTGTGTACATAATGTTATTTTTTTATCCTTGTATTTTTTGATGTTTTATCTTATAGTTTTTTTATTATAGTTATATTAAATAGAGATCATCTTTGGGAGTGCATAGTATTTTATTAGAGCAGCTAATGAAGCGTAACATATTATATACATATAGTTAATATACTCTCTAGATTGTAAGATCATTGTCAATAAGATTACATTATAAGTAATACATATGTTTTTTTATCTATGTGTAAATATTTGGTCTGTGGCCATCCAGTGTCGATTTATGCATAAATATATTTTGGTGTCGTATTCATATTTTAAATTTGTGAGATATCTTGTAAGATATGAAAAATATATTAATTAAAAAAAACTGCAAATATACACCCTTTTAAATCGATTAAAATATGAATATTTGATAAAAAAATCGCAGTTTCTTTTAATATTTAACAATTCGCAAGACATTTTGGAAAGACAACTTTCCAAAAAAATTTTTGGTTTTAATATAAAAGTCAAAGCTTTCCTGAAAGAAAAACAGTATTTATCTGAGCCATAACTAAAATTAATTTATACATATGACCATAATCAGACCACAGATACGCAACTTTATGTATCTATCAATTAAAAAACTTAATGTGGTGTGCGTTCGTTGACGACCTTGTGTTTTAGGCTAGATGAATGTTAGGTGTAAGTACTTAATAGATGCATATTTAATTTGTTGCAAATGTGTACAGCGTGTATATAGTACATAATACAGTAAATAAAAGAAGACATATCAATTTGTATATGTTTTGTTTTTTATTTCATCCAAAAAAAAAAGAAAGAAAACTTTAACACATGAATGACACTGACATTAAAATATGACATTGCCAACTATTAAAAAACAATGAAAAGAAAATAATAAATCATTTTTTACTTAAAAAATATAAACTCTAACGCCTTCCCACAAAGGGTAGGCAGAAATGTGTAGGTAGCACCCATACACCCACTTTCCACCAGAGGTGGAACAGAGGTGGACCACCTTAGGTACCAACGTGATAGATGGTGAGTCCATCGCCGTTACTCAAGCACGACTATACTGCCTTTGAACGTTTTCTCAAACGTATGCACGTTTCCTCTCGTTGCTTTCCTTCACCGCAAAGCTCGTGGTGTGACTAATCACTGTACTTAAGTTCAGAAAAACTCATTGGTACAGTCGGGATTCGAACTTGCGATCTTTGTTTCGCAGGCAACTACTCGAACCACTCGGCTACGGCGTCCGCGGCGTTGCGTTTGTATGTATGTATGTATGCATGCATATTAAAAAATAACGGGTTTGGATGAAATTTGGAATTAAGATGTTGGTGAAGACGTTTGAAGGTGTTCTTTTCCAGAAAAAAAGATAAAAGTTTTCGCGAGTGAAACTGCGAGACACAGGTATATGCGTATAAAAAACATTATATGCGTCATTCGGTCAATATTATTATAATTTGATTAAACTCTTATAATTTTAGACGTGCTTAATTATAAATAAATAAATTGATTAACGACCAAATTCCGCTTTTGTTATCACAGCGAGCGCAGACTTCGATAACTAGGGCATCGAAACCCGGTTCAATTTTGAAAACCCGGGTAGACCGGTTTTTTCGGGCATTTCGATCTTTATATTGTAATTTTTTAAAATACATTAATCTGCGTTTATATATCGATTTCCTACAATGAGTACAAAATATAAAGGATGAGAAAGATTTTAAATAGAGTAAATAGTACAAATTACAAAAACAGTTTTAATGTTTAAAAAAGTGATAGATTTATTTTTTCTTCAGAATATCTTAAAACTTAGTAAGTAATCTAGTCTTTTTATATCACAGACTTGCAAAGATTTGTTTTGAACATTTAATACATTTTTTGGTAACATTCACTTATTGTACCACTTTAGAAAAAAGAGATATTCATATAAAATAATAAATAATACCATTTTGTATATATCGTAACGTAACATAAAAATAACAGAAATCAGAACTGAATTATTAGAATTTCTTCTTACTTATGTAAAATGAACGTAAAAAAATTAGGGCATCCAAAGTTTTGCCACTCAACAGACACAAACAGACGAACGCAATCTATTGCAGACAATTCCAGCCGAAGAAAATATACGCTCCAGCTCGACGCCAGTAGGTAGAATAGTTTTTGTGTGTTGTGTTCAAATGTTCATATACCAGCGATAGGTAACGCTCTCGCTGTCGCGTACCGCCATTCTCGCAGAGTGCCATTTCTACCCTCACAGTAGTAAGCAATTCGTCTGATGGACAAGCTGATCCAGTGTCAGGAGTAGTATTATCAGTAGCAACAGCTTAAATGTCTGTTTAGTTCCTCTTCATTTGTCAAAGTAAAAAGACAACTGAATGTCAATTTCTCGCAGGTCGTGTACTGGCGCCTCGACGACAGTTTTAATAACATCCAATATTTAATGGATCTCATCTAATTTCTCCAGTCATCATCAGTAAAGACACAATCAGTAAATGCAATGTCTGTTTTAAATCAATTAAAGCTTTTGTAATAGATATTTACAATTTCAGAAACCGACCTAACATGGCAGAAATGCTGCTCCAGCGCGTTTTCCCATCTAACAACAGCAAGTACTCCTGTCCAAAATCAGCTCTGACATGTTTTTGAAGGATGTCATCGTTTTTTGTCGGAGAGTTCTTGAAGATTTTTACCACTTTTCGTACTTTTGATAGCAGATCTTTGCATCTAAAAGACTCCATGAAGACTGTGAACTGAAAAACTCCATAAACGAGGATTCATTATTCAATTCAACACCATCCTCGTCATTGTCTGTAGAATTCGTGTTGTCCTTAAATTCTACAGTTCGCAGTCTTTGACCCGATACCGATAAAGGCAAATCTTCATCCTCGTCATGTTCGGGAAGCTGAGCGACGAAGCCGACATTGCGTTTGTACATTACATCCACTATTGCCAGCTGAACGGCATGAGCGATGCATAGCTGATGGTATGACTTAAAGGACTTCCCTAATGCCACCATAAGGCTGCAACCGTCTGTGGTGTGTGGTTGTGGTGGAGCGACGATGTCATTTGTTAGAGATACTCGTCCAACTTGGCCTCAATCAATTTTACGTATGAGGCTGCATTCATGGACCCGTGAATGCGTATGAGACCTAGGTTTCGAAAACTGCTATCCCTATCAATATCTTCTATTTTTATTGGATGTCCATTCATCGAATGATATCGAAAACTTATTTTCATCTGACAGTATAATTTTTATCTCGTTGATTATGTCTAGCTTCCTTTTATCAGTCTTTGAGAATTATGTTGCGAACGGTAGTGGGTAATTTGTTGCCGGTCTTTTCAAAACGGTACTTTAAATCTTGAGATTTTGAGAACGTTCTTAGAGGAATTCCATCAACTGCAGCCATACGAGACACCATAACCTGCATACTTGGGTTAGCATCAGTCTCATAATAGTCTGTCAACTTATTCCATTTGCTTATTATTGCATTCGAAGTGGCTTTAACTTGATAAATAACAAAAAAAAAGAATAAAAAAAGCCCGAAAACCCCGAGTTTCAAAAATCTAACCCGGGTTGTTTTTTGTAATCCTCAGAACCGGGAAAACCCGGGTTTTTTCGGTCCGGGTAAACCCGGGCTCGATGCCCTATCGATAACGCAACGGAAAAGTATCAAAATATTAAATGAATAAGTATTAACTATATACATATACCGTGTGAGATAGCGTCATCAGATCGCATGTTTAACGGCTAGTCATTAATTAATGACGCCATTATGTTATCGTCTTCGATATTGAATTACCTTAATGAATATCCAGACGTAATTGTATCTAAGCCAGTTAATCTTGGTTGCGTACGTTACTAAGGATAAATCGAAACAACTCGATATTTGAGCGTGGAAGGAGTCAAAGGTGTGCGACGACAGATGGCGCTGTATGACTGTATACGATATTAGGAGAAACTTTGATGACTCAATTTGTGCAGAAAGGGGGGCATGAAAGACATTGTTACGGAATATAGTATAGATGAGGGATGAAGACAAAACATATGTACAAAACGAACGTGTCTAGACAAACAGGGGAAGAACACATTCCAAGGTTTACTGATCGAACATTCAAACAAGAAGTTATGAGAACATTGAAGTAATGCATGTTTGGATGAAGTAACAGAGTTAGACACACAACTTAAGACTTCCCCTATATTTGCCTACCGCGATTGTGACACAGAACATTTTTTTTTTTGTATTTTGCTGTCTCTCGTAGCGTGAGTTCCGGGAACTTTTGCTACTTAACCGGTCAATGGCGAGACCTAGGCCTCCAGCCAGGGGCACAGAACATAAATATGTAGGTTTTTTTATACTACTAGAGTGGCAAGCAAGCATACGGTCCATCTGATGGCAAACGGTTACCCTAAACTATTTACGCTCCTGATACCGAAGTATCACTTGCGCGTTGCCACTCTGTGTTCGGAGAGTTATACTGTGTTGGCAGAAGAGGTGTGTGTGAGTTGTGCCTGCGACTTCGTCCGCGTGGAATTTAACAAAAAGTTATTAATCTGCTTCTAAGATAAAAGTACCCTAAGTTACATCTTATTATATCAGCTATCTGCCAGTGAAAGCCCCGTTAAAATCAGTCCAGCCGTTTTAGAGTTTAGCCGGAACCAACAGACAGAGACAGACAAAAATTGTAAAATCATTATTTTGGTATATGTACCTAGTATACTTACTTATTTAGTAAAAAGCTGCTACCTATTATTTTACAAACAGACAACCGAATTTTATTTGGAAAGACCAACCCGAACCTTGCACCTTTTTTTACGTTTTATAAGTGCCCGTCTAGGCCTATGTGAAATAAAATATTTTGATTTATTTGTACTAGTTTTTATAAATCCAAGATAATTTCAAATCCCAATTCGTAAGTAATCCGTTAAAGTTGCCAGATAAACGGCGATACCTACGCTTTTGCAAGGTACGCCATCTTGTCCCGCGATATATTTAAAAACTATCTAGGTAAATAAAAATAAAGCCGGAATGCACTGGGCTTGTACGCAGACGCGTGGAATTTAAGCAAGGACAATTAATTTTGTTGCAATTTACGGTATTCATGTACCTTTTACCACTAATTGTTTAAATTAAGATGGATGCTTAGGACTAGCGTACTTTGTTCATTATTATCTCTGGCTCATTCTTGACAATATTCACGTTTCAATTTACTGCAAGGGTAGTATACAGTGTAGTATTATGCCAGCGCTGGGTTGTGGTATCAAGTTTATGATATTAAATATAAATACCCTCACGCCTTCCCACAAGGGCCCCTGAAGATGTCGGCACAGGTGTCATGTATTCCGTCGGAGATATATGCCTAGGTGCCAGCGTGACAGATGGCGTGTCCGTCGCCGTTACTGAAGCACGACTATACATACGCCTTTGAATTACTTCTCAAACGTATGCAGGTATCCTATCTATGTTTTCCTTCACCGTAAAGCTCGTGGTTTGACTTATCACTGTACTGTAAGTTCAGAAAAATTGTTTGATGCAGTCGAGATTTGAACTTGCAATCTTAGTGTTGTAGGTAACTGCTCGAACCACTCGGCCACCACAGCGACATTTAGGCGCGGCTTCTGATAGTCTTTTGTTTACTTTGGCCTATGATTTTGGTAGTAAGGCTAAGCTAAGAGGCTAGGCTAAGAGCTAATGCCCCATTTACTATGTTTTTAGGACTACGTAATTACTCAAGCGAAGTGCACACCCACTTTGACAATTTGATATTGAGTAATCAGACATTGGAGTAAAAAAAAACTGGTGATTAGGCATTGATACTTGAGCGCCTGGCGTCCTCTTTCGAGCAATACTTTTTAACCATATTCATATCTTCACTTCTTTCCTAAGGAGTAGGCAGACGTGTCAGATGTCAGTCTCTTTTTGCCGGAAGTGAAGGAAAGTATTTCACCTTTTCCATACGATGTTGTCACCGATATGCTCCTAGTGTGATAAATCACTGTAAGTTCACGACAAACAGTCGGGGATTGATCCAATCTGGATTTTCAATGATTACTACCAAAACCACTGGGCCACAACGATAGTTTATATATGTAGCTAATTTAAAAGTTAAAGTCTCCAACTGATCATTTAGTCCCCTGAAAACAAACGGTCAACCAATTGTATGGATCCGTAAATCGCAGTCATAACGAACAACTGCTAACACAGCCTTATGACTCAGACATACGTATTCTATTAGCCGGAAAAGATGCGATCTAGTTGCGAACAAAGCATCGAACCGACCATATATCGGTAGTTAGTTTTACGAGCAGACTATTGCATTGTCAGTCCGCCGATATATAAAGGGTGTTGGTCGCAAATCGTACGCACACTCGGGCCCCTTTGTACGATCCGACAACGCGCATTGTAACCGCCGACACGGGTAGGTGTTAATGTCAGCCACAAATATGTAGCGAACGAAAAACAAAGCACCAACGAACAAGACCCTACCGAACGGGATTTATACTTACGTATTTCGCGCGTAACACCGACGAAACAATTTTAATTAGTGTGCCCACCGTATAATGAATAGAGACATAAAGTGTGCCTGCGGATTCCTTGGGCTCGATTCCCCATTTGTGCGCGCCTCAATAATTGGGTACTAGATGATAATATTCGCGCTATGCCCGCGCTATGTCTAGCCACGCAGGATTGGTTTGCACGGAACTCCACTCGAGTCCCCATTTCCCCAACTAAACTATTTTTTTTTTAGTTCTTGTAGCGTGAGTTCGGTCTTTTACTACTGAATTCCGAATAATGTCGAGACCAAAAGGCCTACAGCCAGAATTTTCCACTTCTTAGGTGCTAAGCAACCCAGTTAAGAGGGGTCAGAACCTCGGCTTAGGGCGTTGTTGATACGTGAGCTAGGGAGCTGGGCTGGACCGGGTCTGAAAGTACCATTGTCTTTCAACTTTGCATATACTTTGCCAGCGCGTAGATATAAGTATTATTCTCAAGGGACAGGAAAGTATTTTTTATACGAGCATTGAGCATAAAAACGCTGTTCATTGGCAGAGATAAACTGGAGCATGGGAAAACGTAAAGGGAACTGTGATATTTCGAAAGAAAATTTAGCATTAACAAAAAAAAATTTAAGCGAGCGAAGTGGCGCGCAAAAGTATGTTAATCTCAACCAAGGGGAATCCCAAATTTCATACATCGCCTCCCAATTACAATTTAGCTTTTTAAGGGAAATTCATTACGGAGTAATTAATTTTAAGGATAAACTTGCTAATAACCAGGATATTTTAAATATTATATTAATTATCAAATATATCCGTTTAGGGAAATCGGTGGCTCTAGATAATTCCTTTTCTGTTAGCGTTCAAGCTATACGATGTATTGCAATGTCATTAGGCGGAACAAATTTTTCGCAAAGTACCTAGTCTCACTAACGGGCACTCAGTAGTCCGGTACGTCTGGCACCCGCTCCTCTCCAACTCTGCCTACTCATGTTCCGCGCATGTCTTCAAAAAGTATTACTATACCACGTAAATATTATTATTTACCTATTTTTTTAACTAGTTTGAAAATAGAATTGTCACTTATGTACAGTACACGAAATTTATGTCACATGTACGTTTTCTTTCTAAATACGCTTTATTTATTTACATATTACGATTTTATTTATACAATCCAATAATCCGATATCCCCAAGCTTTTAATAGTGCCGGTATAGTTACTGAATGTCTTTGCCATAAAAAATAGATATCGGATAGCGTGAGGCTTAATAGAAAAGTAATTTGTCTGGGATACAGGACTGATAGTCAGCACTATTCAACACTGTATCTATACTCATTTCACTGTCAATGCTTAGTAATCAAGGGATAAAGTTCTGCCTACATTGTGGTATTTTATTTTAATAACGTGAAGACCGCCTTCCAAATTCCTAGAACAAATCGATCGGAAACTCAAGGACGGGAACGTCAAGAGGAACCCGGCGAGCATGTATGAAGAGACTGATGAATGTCGATAAAGCGATAGGGGTAAGTCTAGAGAGAACTGGCGCTCTAATATCACTGCCTACCCCGTGAGGGACTCGCTTTATGTAGCTAGGACATGTCATCATCACAAATTTAAGAGCTGGGCTCTTGTCGGCGTGTCTGATGCAGTCCCCTCCATTCGCTTCTCTCCAACGCCACCTCCTTGACCTCCTTATACGTCATGAGAGAAATTTTTTCTTTGATCTGACCCATGTATGTTAATCTTGGTCTTCCTCTTCCTCCCTTCCCCTCTAACTTTCCTTCTAAAATGTTTCTAAAGAAGCTATCTTGTCGTATTAGGTGGCCTATCATCTTTCCTCTTCTATTCTCGACTGTTTCCAGCAGAATTCTTGTTTCTTTGACTCTTTTCAGCACGTCTTAGTTTGTCACCCTTTCCGTCCGGCAGATTTTTTCCATCCTTCTCCAGCACCACATTTCAAATGCCTCCAACACCTCTCTATCCCTCTCTGTCATTGTCCACGTCTCACAACCATATAGTGCAGTGCTCCAGATATATGTTTTTATGAACATTTTCTTTACGTATGCAGCATAAATGCGAAAATTGGTGAGGATGTTTTTTCCTCCGTCACGCAAAAACTACTACCCGGAATTGGATGGAATTTAGCACAAAGGTCGATTTTTAGCTGTATATAGTTTATTAAAAAAAAAAACAATATTTTGGCCGCAAAACACAGCTAGTACTCTATCTATATTGAAGGTAGCTTTCCAATATGGTCACTGGTGACGTGATCCTTCGATTATAATATAAACAACGCCATAGATAAAATAAGTTTGTGAATCAAAGTGTTATAGGTCATTGACACTTGAGACAGTGACAGCTACCCCAAATATGGTGACCATGGCTTAAAAAATTTAATGTAATATTTATTTATTTAACTTCTAGTTACTAGGACGAACGGTAAAGAAAATAAAAAAACTAAAAAAGTGCCTTTAACAACTTAATGCGGTGAAGGAAACTTCAATATGTTAATTACGACCTATACATATCTGACTCAAAATAAATAAATAAATAAATGAATAATGTATCTTCTCGCCTTCTCACAAGGGTCTCCGAAGGGATCTGCCTACTCCTTCGGGCTGTGTCATTTTAGGTGCCATGACAGATGGCGTCTTTGAATTTATCAAACGTATGCAGGTTTCCATTCGATGTTTTCCTTAATCTGTCACGTTGGCACATAAAATACATCTCTGGCGGAAAGTGTGAGGATAAACAGTATAACAATCTGATATCCCATATAATCGAATTAGATGTGGTCAGTACACTGAGTGGCATATTGAATGGCGTTGCGTCAACGTAGCCATCCTTGGCGCACGCCACTTCCACTTTTGGCAAGGAATGCGCGCCGACTGGCACCACCAAGTATCATACAATCATTGTATTTGTTTAGAAAGTAATTGGACTGTTTTACACTTCTGCCTACCCCTTGGGAGACCCTTGTGGGAAGGCGTGAAGATTATATGATGTCATTTGAATCGAAGGAATCATTTGACAAACACGCCATCTTTCTCACTGTGTACGTCTTTTCTTGAGTAGGAGAGAAGGCTACGGCGTAAGATAGTAGGTAACTAGCCGTGCCTCTTAAAATTAAATTTCATCGTCCTTGTTGCTATAAAACTGGAATAGCATATATCTCTCTGTGACAAATTTCATCTAAATCCGTCCGACCGCTCTGGTAAACTTTCCCATCCATATTATATTAATATATATGATATAATTATAATAAATAATAATAATAATAATAATATCCTCACGCCTTCCCACTAGGGTCCCCGAAGGGGTAGGCAGAGGTGTATAGGTAATACCCACACACCCACTTTCCGCCAGAGGTATATTAGGTGCCAACGTGACAGATGGCGAGTCCATCGCCGTTACTCAAGCACGACTATACATACGCCTTTGAATTTCTTTTTAGACGTATGCAGGTTTCCTCTCGATGTCTTCCTTCACCGTAAAGCTCGTGGTGTGACTAAATCACCGTACTTAAATTCAGAAAAACTCATTGGTACAGGTCGGGATTCGATCTTGCGACCTCTGCGTCGCAGGCAACTGCTCGAACCACTCGGCCACCACGGCTCTTTAACGTGCTTCTTCATTTGGCCGGTAACTCTTATCTTAATACTACTAAAGTGGCAAAGAAGATTACAACCGCCTATGATACAGCACCAAGGGTATCACACGCCATCCAATATCATACATTACATACATATCATCACGCCGAGTCCCTAACAGGGTAGGCAGGGAGTATAGAGCGCCAGTTCTCTACCTACCTACCTCATAGCTTCGTCCACATACATCAGTCTCTTCATACATGCAAGTCTGTTCCGGTCTCGACGTTCCCGTCTCGATGTCCGATATCAAATCCTACTTAAACTTAAACAAATGCTAATTAACAAAACGGAATTGCCAGAAAATTATCAACTTTAACCAAATTGTGGGAAGGCGTGAGGATATATTATTATTACCAAATTAGGCAATAATTTAAACTTCCTCTGCGGTTTTCCTCCAAGCTACTCATCCTAATTGTCCTCCCCATACCCAATTAATTGGAGTAATTCCTGGTTTGTTGGAGCTAAATGCGATAATTAGGAACTTACATTAAATACCCCGATAGTAACGGGAATACCGACCATTCTGAGATAAGTTGAAATTATACAAATAATTGCAGCACAAAATGTATACATTGCAATTTGTAAGTAACTACCTTTTTTTTTTTTTTTTATACAACAAGAGTGACAAACAAGCATACGGCCCACCTGATGGGAAACGGTTACCGTAGCCTTTTTACGCTCACGATACCGAAGTATTACTTGCGCGTTGCAACTCTGGGTTCGGAGAGTTATAGTGTGTTGGCAGCATAAGGTTTAATCCCTCTGCTTCCAACACAATGTAACAATCCTCCCCCCTCCCCAAGGATCTCATTACTGGAAACCTTATTCACCGCGTAGGAACACAACACAATAAATTGTGTTATTTGGTTACGGACTTCTATAAGGTGGAGTGGGTCCTGCCCCAGTCGGGCAGCTCCGAATTCGAACGGGAAACCCGTTATGCCCTACCTCTCTTTATCTACCTGTACCTTTATATATATGTTTATTCTGTGCGTGTTTGTCACTCCTCCTAAACGGCTGGACGGATTTTAATTACATTTTCTATGTCTTCAAATGGATTCAACAATGGTTTAGTTTCATAATTGGAGCTTCGCACGGTTGAAATAATTAAAATTCGTGAAACACGATTGCAGCGCCACCTATCGGGTCCATTTGTGAACCTAAAACATTCTTGAATCCACCATAACACACAGAAAATTTCATTAAAATCCGAAAGGCATGGCCCTGCTGATCATTAATACAGACTGTCCTGCAGTCATGCACTACTCCTTGTAAAATTCTATAACATTTGTGTATATAGTTTATTATAAAAGCATACCTACTTACCCCATTTGGTGAAATAAATTATTATTAGTTATTGATATCACTTTTAATTTTTTTTTACTTTTAGATTTAAAGCCGGCCGTGGTGGTAAAAGTGGTCCTGCAACATTTCTTTCGAACCTGCGACACAAAGATCGCAAGTTCGAATCCCGAATGTACCAATGAGTTTTTCTGAACTTAAGTACAGTGATTAGTCACACCACGAGCTTTTCGGTGAAGGAAAACATCGAAAGGAAACTTGCATATGCTTGAGAAGAAATTAAAGGATTTACGTATATTCGTGCTTGAGTAACGGCGACGGACTTGCCATCTGTCACGTTGACACCTAACATATAGCTCTAGCGGATAATGGGTGTGTGGATACTACCTAAACACATCTGCCTACCCCTAAGCGACCCCCCTTGTGGGAGAGCGTGAAGATATATACTAATAATAATAAGCCTTTTATTCCATGCAAAAAAGTATCATATTTACATATTTTAAAGAAAAAGAAAAGAAATGGTATAAAAATTTGTTTGCATGAACCCCTCCTCAAGTGAAGGTGAAGGCCTCCTCTAAAGAATACCATATGTCTCTATCTTGAGCTGAAGATATATACATACATGAAAAACAAAACAAAACAATAACGAGGTTTCGAAAAGAGAACTGCGAAAGAGTTGAACGAACGGTGAGTAAGGACTATAAAATAACCTTAAAAAGGTGGAACGACATCTTGTGGGCGAACTAGCTGTTAACGATTGTGAAAACTCACAAATTTGCGTTAATGACACTATAAAACATATAATTCTGGAAAAATATACATTACTAGGACATTTTGTGACGTTGAGGGTTCTAATGTAGTTAGCCGAAAGAATCAGAAGCCGAATCAATGGTAACACAGATTAACTATGGTTGTCAGTATAGAGTTTCCTAAGTTTAGGTATTTCAAGTTATCTTTTCTCATAATAATAATAATATATCCTCACGCCTTCCCACAAGGGTCCCCGAAGGGGTTGGGAGAGGTGTATGGGTAATACCCACACACCCACTTTCCGCCAGAGGTATATTATCTTTTCTAATATTTATTTTATCCTTGGGAGGCCTATACTTGCAGAGGGGTTATGGCAGAATAATAAAAAGAAAAAAAAATACTATGTAATCTCGTTATAAATCAATGAAAACATACTAACAATTAAATTAAGAATAATAATACTTTTATGTTACTTACGCTGTACTACCTTGTAAACCTAGAATCGGTAAGAAATAAAGGCTTCTTTATTTTTATTTTATTTTGTTATTGTTCTAATATTAAAATGCAGAAAGTGGTAGAAGAGGAAGACTGCACTCCAACTACCTGGATCAAATCGAAGGTACACTTAAGAATGGGAACGTCAAGAGAACTCGAAAGCACGTATGAAGAGATTTTTATTTGTAGATGAGGCGAAAGGTTTTTCAGCCAAGAGAACTGGCGTTCTGCTCTCTCCGACTACCCCGCGAGTCGGGTGATGTTATATATGAAGCTGTAAAATTCCAATTAAGTTTCTCAAGACAAGATCAGGGCTCCACTCTGGGGTTTGCCATACAAATGGTCAAAACTTATATTAAGAGCACTTATTGAGCTAACATGAAAAAGAAAATGGGTAGATTTTTGCCGAATATATATGTATTAGCGTGACAGATTGCGTGTCCATTGCCGTTTAGCAAGCACAACTATACACACGTCTTCGAATATATTTATTAGTGAATGCGGGGTACTCAAGCACATGACTATTATATACATACGTCTATAAATTTCTTCTCAAACGCGCATTAGTTTCGTCTCGATATTTTCTTTTACTGTAAAGCTGCAGAAAAACTCTGCTAATCCGGCATCGATTCAAACATGGAATCCTTGTGTAGCTGGCAACTCGACTCGAACCACGGCTCATCGATACGCATAACTATAGAATAATTTCTATTTAATTACAAATCATGAATTATAGAAATACCTATTCATAAAGGAAATATTAATTATACTGCATGCATATAATAATATGCCGATATAGAGAGCCGTGGTGGCCGAGTGGTTTGAGCAGTTGCATGCGACACAAAGATCGCAAGTTCGAATCCCGACTTTACCAATGAGTTTTTCTGAACTTAAGTACAGTGATTAGTCACACCACGAGCTTTACGGTGAAGGAAAACATCGTGAGGAAACCTGCATACGTCTGAGAAGAAATTCAAAAGACGTATGTAATAGTCGTGCTTGAGTAACGGCGATGGACTCGCCATCTGTCACGTTGACACCTAATTTACCTCTGGCGGAAAGTGGGTGTGTGGGTATTACCCATACACCTCTGCCTACCCCTTCGGGGACCCTTGTGGGAAGGCGTGAGGATATATTATATTATTTATATAATAATATTCTAATAGTATACTATTATAAATACGACAGCACCTCTGTCTTTTGAAGCAAAATAATTCAAACGTTGAGGAAAGAGTGTGTACCTACTTTACATATATATGTATAATAGACAGCTTGTAATAAAAAATTATACATAATTATTTTATGGGAAGTTTCATTACATGCGATTTTCCTGTAGTAAAAGTATGCCTACGTGACGATTAATAATGTTTTATGATTAATTGTCACGTAGACATAATTTGGGTCAAAGGATACAATAATTCGTTCAGCCGTATTAGACCCCTAAATAAAAAGTAAATATAAAAATGGCCGACGAAATATACTACAGCAATTTCCTCCGTACAGAGTGAGTGATGAAAGTTGCACATCTACAATGCCCTCTCGCCGAACTCTAAACTTGCAAAACGTAGATTTAGAAAATATTGTTCAATTAGGATGAAGGAGTTTCGTACATTTGAATCGGATTGGCGCCCTCCGCTTTTTGCTTAATCAGAGAGAAATGACACTTACAGTCGTAAGTGTCATTTCGGTGACTAAAATGGATAACGTTGCACCAAGTCCAGCCAGTCACATGTAGGTTGGCGAATGGTCATAATGTAAGGTACCTCTATAGATACTTATGTAGGTATCATTCAAACAGTAACGTGACAAAGTTTTTAATTATTAGACGTGAAAATCGCCAGGTGCAAGTAGGAGGGATTTCAGTGGCCCCCATTTGACCGTCGATTGCCATATTTGGTACGGCTCGATGCTAAATATGGCTCGGGCTCAGCCCACCGCCCCGCCGCCGCGCCCGATCCGCTCCACTTCCGACTCTATTATTTCTATTTACGAAATAAACTCAAAATAAAAGCTCTATTTTAATACGGATTTCGGGCACTGAAATGTTCGCGGGTTCCCGGTGCACGCCGCTTTTCACGCGGATGTGTCGGGTTACGGGTAATCGCGATGCCTCCGTCCCGCTCGGCGGCTATACGTCAAGCTATGCGAGAGCGGGACGGATAGAAGGCAAGACGCGCGGGACGGAACCGCGCGAAGTCAGTTGCGGTCCGAGCGGCCGACTCGTCAGTCCCGCCCTCGGTTCTTTCGCGTTTTCGGTTAGTCTCCGTTCGACGTTCGGACGGTGAGGTGTGTATTGCGCGTCTGCGCACCGGTTACTGTGGCGTACTGCGAGGTTATCATGGACGCACCGGGCGGAGCGCGGGAGCCCCGCTTCGGGTCGCCCTATGGAATGGGATTGTTAGGGGAGATGGGAGACATGTACGGCGGGCGGCCTGGAAGCGCGCTGGGCGGCGGACTACGGCCGGGCATGCAACCCTGCCCGATGCCGCGCGCTGGGGTCAAGAGGCCCTCTGACCAGTGCTACGACGATAGGCCCTCCCAAAGTGTCCCGCTCGACCATTGCCCCATGCCTGACATCGCTGACGACTATGCCTCGCTCCAACCCAAAAAATCGCCTCCATCTAATGGTAAAAAGACCAAGGGCCGTGTCAAGATAAAAATGGAGTACATTGACAATAAACTACGGCGGTACACAACATTCTCCAAGCGGAAGACAGGCATTATGAAGAAGGTGGGTCGCTGCGTCCCCTTTTGGCAATATTCCATATGGGTCACGGAGAACTCTGGCCTCCTGCAACCTGACCAGTGTTATGGCAAAGTGCTTTATTATTACAACGGCTTGTTGGTAGGCAGTGAAAGGCAATCAATTGTGGTGTTAACTAGGAATTGAAAGAAATAATTGCAGATAAAACTTATTAACTCCATTAACACTATATACTTGTGCACTTATAATTATGAAAGTTACTTAAACATCCATAACTAATTAAATTTTATAAGCAGTTGAAAAGGTATAATTTCTTTAAAAAATCAATGCTTTATTCTAATTTCAACTAGGTATATGATGTGAAAAGTTTCTTACCGCTACACACTCTACTGTAACACAGTTTATGTAGTTTTCTAATTAATTGTATTATCAAACATTGTTTTGCAATAAGTTACAGGTTAACTCATTATTCTAAATATTCCTATAATTCTTTAAATAAATATAGAAACAATTTTCATAAGACAAGTTAACTTTTTTAATTTTATAGAAACATTAAACATTTTTTGTGACTTATAATTTATAGCATTTGTCTTATAGTTTCACTACTTTAATATAATTCAAAACATTATAGAGTCTCAATTCATGTAGAAAATAAGAATTGATTGCCTTAAACTGATATATTACCAACATTTGCACATTTATAGGTTATGTTCTGCTAATAGTGTTTATTATATGGAATATTGCTGAAATGCGGTTCAAATGTATCTTTTGACTAAATCTGAATAATACAATAGTCCGGCGTAGGCAGACACATGTGTTTTTCGTAAATTTTACGTGTTTTTGTGAACATTTGTGAGGAGAGTTTTGACAGATGTCAGCTGTTACATGGTTACCGTTCGTGAGTATTTATTGTAAATTTGTCGATATTTAACGTTTCTGTAATAAAATTCAATTGATTTGGTAAAAATTCCTATCTGAACAGCTAAATAACGGATAAT
>JACCPG010001120.1:0-53147 GCA_016069955.1 Drepana arcuata | reverse complement strand
CCCATTATACACTTTGCTAATTGGCTACATTTAAGCTTGGGCTTCTTTCGATGCCTTTTGCTCAGTTATTGGATATATTAACTTACCTATATCAAGATTTAGACAAGTAGTTTATTATGTAATGTTAAATCTAAAGGTGAAATATTATAATTATAAATTACATACGGTTACAGTTACGGTTACAGTACAGTGATTAGTCACAACACGGGCTGTACGGTGAAGGAAAACATCGAGAGGAAACCTGCAAACGTTTGAGAAGAAATTCAAAGGCGTATGTATAGTCGGGCTTGAGTAACGGCGATGGACTCGCCATCTGTCACGTGGGCACCTAATATACCTCTGGCGGAAAGTGGGTGTGTGGGTATTACCTATACACATCTGCCTACCCCTTCGGGGACCCTTGTGGGAAGGCGTGAGGATATAAATGTTAACACTCAATTAATGGAGGGAGGCTTTTGCCCAGCAATGGGATATACCAAGCTAACAACAACAACTGCACATCAATATCTTGTCTAGAAATGCGCAAGCATTAAGACCTGAGTTTCTTCTAGACTTGTAGACGAAGTGACAGAGAAACTTACGGCTACGCTGCGAATACCTAATCAGTCTATTATCAAATACACCAAGGGCAAAACCGCTTTAACTACTTCCCCAGTTTTATCTTCTATATTTTTTCTCGGCCATAAGGCCTCGTTTAAAGCTTAACAGCCCGCCATTGAGGTACGTAACTGCGAGTTGGCTCATCACTGCTCTTTCGCAGGTATAACGCGACCAGATAACATAGACCTCCCCATTCTTTTATAAATCCCTATATTTTTGCACGGATGAAAGGTTGAGTGTGTCGCTTTAAGCTGGTGGAGCGTAATGGTGCTACCGTAGGACATTTCGCCATGGACGCCTTCCAAATCGCGTCGCATTTGAATAGCGAACTGCAGTTCAGCAATAGGCGGCTAATGACTTTTATCGATCTATTTCAGAATTATCTTTATTGTTGTAATGTTGGCACTGCTAGCGGGGCTTATCTATTTTACTCGTAAGATTTGAATTTCGATAACACTAGGGGTAGTGTTGCCTTGGGTATATTTTTTCTAAACAAAGTATAAAACGGCTTCGTTTTATACTTTGTTTGCTGTCGTCTGTAAGCGATTTAAATTTAAGTGTCTGTTTGTAATACAAAACGAATACATATGGATGTATACACGGTACATATATAAAAATATCGTTTTTAAAAATTTTGACAGTCTGTTTGTTTATTCTGGCTAATCTGAAACGGCGCGAACGATTTTGACGAAACTTTCACTGACAGATAGCTGATGTAATAAGGAGTAACATAGGCTATTTTATTTTAGAAACTGAACAATAAGTATTATGTTAAATTCGCGCAGACGAAGTCGCGATCACATATATATTTGAACTAGCGGCACGTCCCGGCTTCGTAAGGGTGGACATGTTTTTATAAAAGAAAATATAGTCCTCAGGGTGAATGTAATTTTCCAAAAATGAAAGAATTTTCAAAATCGGCACAGTAGTTTTTGAATTTATTAATTAAAACATACACACACACACACAAAAATCCAAATCTTTGCCCTTTATAATATTAGTATAGATTTAACGCCTTTTATATAGCATACTGCGAATACAGCAATATAGCTAATAGCATAAGAATACAGAGTTAGTTTGAGAACGCGCTAATGCGCACTACATATAATTTTGCATGATAGTCCGTTCATAACGCAAAGCTTACTATAATTATATCAGCAAGCTGCTAACCCAGTTGTGGAGTAGTAATATTTAAAATATATATATCACGTGGCACACGCTTGATAAGCCTCTGTGATTCGTTAAAGACGCATAATTCAGCAGCCTCAAGTCGGTACCAAGAGCCCTTCATCCCAAAACCACCCTGTGCTTTATTGACACTGAGCAAAACCCAATTGGCGATAAGAACGGACGAACCTCTCATATTGAGCAGCGTTGAATCTCTTTCGTATAAATCACAAAATGTACCTGCTTTACATAAGAACTAGCTGTGCCCCGCGGTTTCATTTGCGTAAAATTAGATTTGGTTAGTATATTTTTCTAGATGAATATTCTATGAGTAAATCCAGCTAATAGTCTATCTCTGTGTCAAATTTCATACAATTCCGTTCAGTAGTTTTTGCGTGAAAGAGGAACAAACATCCCTACAAACGTTAACATATGTAATATAATCAAATATAATTATACATCAGTCTTTCCATGAACCATGGATTTCCATGCTTATTTCAATCAGGAGAAAACAGCATGGAATCCCTGCAGTTGTTTTTGAGTTGATAAGCTCCTGTCATGTATCTAGATCAGGACTATAAAGCATGTATATTTTTCTACAGACAAAAAATTACTTAAGTTAAATCTGTATACAAAGTGCTAGCTAACCAGACTGTATGTACTAGGCTTACAGCAGAAGCATTAGGTAGGGGCAAGGTCACCAGGTCAAAGCTACTAGGCTCGATATTCGCGCCGCTCCTGGCTTTTATTGCATTAGTTTCCAGTTCAGATGTTACCATCTACAGCTACCACGTTTTACGGGCCGTTTGTTTTGCATTGAAATATGGTTAACAGTAGTCATAGAATCGGTTGAGTTTTATTTTGAATTCGAACTTATAACTATCACCTATACTAGATTATCAGAATTGCTTCTCATTGAGTCGTTTCCGTATCAACCTGTAAGCGCTTATTATATAACTAGAAATCATAATGCTATTTTATGAAGTCTATATGTGTGAGCGGGAGATCAAAGGCAGCTCATGAGATCGTCAGTTCGCCTACACACAAACATTCGAGTGCAATTGTGCGCATTAATGCACTAAACATAACAATTGTTTGTATGTAACTCTTCAAACAAAAATTTGTAGATAATATAATAAGGCAGTTTAATAAACCTTACTTTAAAAATATAAAAACACCACGCCGTGATCCTCAAAGGACAATAAGAATGCTTTGAACATTTTCTTAAATGTATTTTTAGCACTGTACACATTATTCGCCTTTTAAAGTATTTTCTGATGTCGGAAATAGGAGCAATTAATTGCCATGCTGGACTCTTCTTCATTATATTCTGTTGTTTATTTATATTATTTACTTCTAAGCTGGAAGAAAATCACATGAGGATGTTAAGCGGTTACCGCAGGATAGTTGCTTTCAATACCAGGTGTACTCGGGTATTACCGATTGAAAATTACGAGGAATATATTATATTCCTGTAAATTCCATTAAGCCAGTCATTATGCCACACATCTGCACACTCTCTGGGGAGTTTTTAGAATCACAAGATTACGACACAATACAAAAACACTATATTATTATTTTTATAAATGCCCCAAAACGCCTGCGGATGGTAGGTCGTTATCAACCTTCACATATTTAAAAATATACCTATTTACGTGTAGCATTGAATGTAAATTACGCCTCTTAAAATAGCCCGATTTTATTTAAACGCCAATCCACGTTTTAAATAAAAAGACTTACTTAAAAGATAAGAAAAATATTTACCGAAGATCTACCTAAAAAAAAAGATCTAACCTAACCTAAGTGTGTATATAATAAACTAATTCTTCTACACGACGAACCGACCACAACAAGATAAAATCTACCTGCAGACACAAAATATTAAACAAAAATATAATTCTAATGTATTTACAAAATCTTGTTTACAAATTTAAATCAAAAAAGCGTAAATGTTATGTTTCCTTCTCGTCAATCAAACAGGCTTTATCACTGTGAAGCATTTATAAAAGAATTTAGGACATAAAAAAAGGAAGAGAAATTTTCCTCCGCGCTTGTTTTGTAAAATCGATTGAGGGTACGTTAATGAAAGTCATTTCACCATTGGTTTTGAATCTGTAAATGTAACTCTCGTTTACATTCTGAAATAGTTAACTTTAAATTTTTTTCGTAATTATTTGAGACATTGAAGAAAAAATCGTGAGTAATCATAATGTTCAAAGATTCGCACGGTGACTCGCGGTATGGAATATTGACACCCAGGAGTACATGTGTGGTTGTTACACGTCCCTTCTAGAAGGGTGTGAAGATATCATTATTTCAATTTATCCAAACTTCTTCATAAGAATAGTAAACTTGATGATGCACTCGGCAGTTTGAAATAGAAACTGTTACTCAACTACTTTATTATTAACACAATTTATCAATTGTTTACTGAGTAAATTATTTTAAGTACGCCATTTCTGCATTAGATCAGAATTATTAATTTAAGAAGTGTTATCATTCGTTTATAAATATGTATGATGTGGCTGTACTTTTAGATAAATATATAAATAAACTTCTTTGAATCTTGGTCTTTGCTAAATATGAAAAACAAGGCAGCGTATTTTAAGTACGGTGGTAACTTTAGTCTATATTAAACGTGACGTTCAATAAGTGTTCCCTGTGTCCCTTATGTTGAATAAAATATTTTGATTTTGATTTTTGAGTACCTATCTCACACTCTATTCGTATTACAAAGTTAGCTGAATGCTCTAATTATGATCGTTGGTGGTTAGGTCTAATATATATTTGTATCTTGTCATTAAAACAACTTGTTGTAACATCGGTTTCTGGAAGTAACATTTTTATGTGATCTTGGTTTATAGTGTCATTCTTAATTACTGTGACTATTATCACTCAAAAGTGAGAAAAGGACCAGAAATATACATGTCATATACGTCCCTTAAATATTCTTGAAATTTTATACCAATAGCAAGCGATGTGGAGGCTTCAGATTCCTTTCTGAGTTTCTTGCTTGTTCCTTCATAAAGGAAATTGTACGATCTTTATTAAATTATATTGACTAGATTGAATGAATTATTGGAGTAAGGACAATATGAATTCCAGCTAGATTGATACAATTATGCTTGATGTGTATTATTCAGAATGTAGCTTTCAAGAAAAAATATGAATGAGATAAAATTCAATCAAATTTTACTCAAACATTTTTCTTCAATAGTAAATGTTTATCTCGTAAAATGTTATTTTCGGAACATCTTTGATTTAAAAGAAATAATTAAAGAAACATTTTGGAGTTATGCTTTAACTGTAGTAGGGTACAGGTACTTAAGACATTCGTTGAGATTTCCTTGCTCGGTTCACTATATTGTAACGTTTTAATATTTAATGATACTACAGAATACTAGATTACAGAATTCACTTACCTAATAAAGTGTTTAGTGGCAATTTTCGCTGTCCCAAAATAACACTGTCGTTTGAAACACCCTTGGCGCGTGAATATTGCTCAACTGACGCAATAAAACCTACGTAATAAACGCATTCCCTATACAAGTTCTATGAGAAAAGTTTTTCACACTTAAACAGTTACAATAAGGTGGGAAATTGGTTGGCAAGTATGTCACGCACATGTATAATGCGGCACTATACTGTGGAATGGGTAAATATGCCTGTCATAGGACAAATGTTTGTATATAAGCATACAATTTATGTATATATGAAATTTTTTTGCTAATGAGCTAGTATGAAAAATCTATACCCATTTTGTATATTACCAAAATATTGACTTTGAATATTTACACGGGAAATTCGACTTATCGAATGGTACGCGAGGTCATTTCTTTCTTCATTCAATGGGTTTTTCTTTTTTGTTTCAATTAGTTATTTCAAGTTCAATATTTAATTTGAAATAAAAACATTAATTAATATAATTTACGTTGGCATCTAATGGAATGTGGGTGTGTGGGTATTACCTATACACCTCTGCCTACCCCTACGGGGACCCTTGTGGGAAGGCGTGAGGATATTATTATTATTAACACATATATATCATGATGTTGAGTACTTTTATTTTCGGCTAATGTTGGTGATATGTGTGTTATTACACCGCCTTGTTTGAAGCTAAAAATAGAAAAGTATTTGAACATTATTCGTACGTCATATTTGTTCAAGCAATGAATCTAACATGCCCATAGCGTATACTTGTTAAACCAATTAAAACAAAAACCTCTTAAGTTTAAAGCGCAAAACGCTTTGAAGCACGCATCCCTTGAGCGTAAACACTGCACAATGCCTTTACAGTCGCCAAGTGGTCAAAGTACAGAGGGAATGAATGGGGATCTCAAATATTCTAGTGCTACGCTGTTGAAGCCTTTTGTAACTGGGTCTTTAATAAAGGACACCCTAATACCGAGTGGACCCCAGCGGAAATTTAATCCGAGTCCCTTTGCTACGAAGAATTCCTTAGATAAATGTCTATGAGTAGACACAAGAATGAATGACTACTTCAATTTAATTAAAAATAAGAGTATCGAATTGTTACTGCTCCACTCGATTGTTCGTTAAGCGTTTAACGATCGAGTGTCATGTTTTGATTTGTTTCACAAAGAGGTTTCATTAGCTCTGTCGCTGTACCAATAACTGTATTTATATAAGTAGATGCAAATAAAAAAGTTTCAATTGCGATCTTTGCTTGTAGTAAGTAGCAGAAAGAAAATGTTTGCCTTTACAAAAAATTATATTGGTTTTGAGTCTTTACTCAAAGACCAATATTTTTTATATTAAACAAATACCTGTATCACAATTCGTATGCCTAACTTTACTTACTTGAGAACTTCTAAACGTTGAGAGTTTCAAATCTTTTGCATAGGTATAAATTAATAAACGACGTTACAATTTCTGAAGTACACTTAATGAAATCCTTATCTTTTGTAAGCTCTGGAATTCAAACAAAACCCCAATTGTCTCGACAATTTTACTGATTCCCTAAGGTCCATCTTATGAAAGTAGCATCTTTTGGAATCTACCACTCAAAGGCTCTTTTATGTTACGAACAAAAACATTTAGTCTCGAGATAAACGCTAGTTGCTATCGGGTAAATCTCGTGACGGCCCGCGGCGTTGATAATAGCCCAATACTGGGTCGAAGTGTATAAAATGTGGGGCCCAGAACGGCCCGAAGCTGTAAAATCGGCAAATATCGGTCGCCACTGCGAAATATGTTCGTTTTGTGTCACAAAGTGTTCTATAAATAATAAAGATTACAGTTGATAAACCTACGGTTGTTGTAATAAAATAGCCTAAGCTCACGGTAAGGGAAGTTGTGTGTTTATTTTTTTATTTAGTTTATAAAGGAAAGCAGTTTCTTTCGGGGTAGGCAAAGAAATAAGAGCGCCAGGTTTCTCTAGACAAACATACCTCTTTCACTCCATCCACGTTAATCAGTACTTTATACGTAACTACTGTTTAAATATGATAATATATAACATATCCTCACGCCTTCCCACGAGGGTCCCCGAAGGGGTAGGCAGAGATGTATAGGTAATACCCACACACCCACTTTCCGCCAGAGGTATATTAGGTGCCAACGTGACAGATGGCGAGTCCATCGCCATTACTCAAGCACGACTATACATACGCCTTTGTATTTTTTCTCAGACGTGTGCAGGTTTCCTCTCGATGTTTTCCTTCACCGTAAAGCTCGGTGTGTGACTTATCACTGTACTTAAGTTAAGAAAAACTCATTGGTACAGTCGGGATTCGAACTTGCGACCTTTGCGTCGCAGGCAACTGCTCGAACCACTCGGACACCACGGCATTATAATCAGAATTAAAATTGCACTGAATATATCGCCGGCAAACAGAGGTTGTTATTACCCCTCTGCCTACTTATTCGGGGCTCAGGGCTATATCACCAGCCTTCTCTAGATTTACAAATATACCTATTTCTGTTCATTCTCATTAGTCAATGTATAGTCATATCATACATACACATGTCATCACGCTGAGTCCCTTACGAGGTAGGCAGAGAGTATAGAGCGCCAGTTCTCTCTAGACTTACATACCTCTTTCGCTTCGTCCACATTCATCACTCGCTTCATAGCTGTATATAATGTATAGTCGCCGCTTTTAAACTTATCTATGAATTCCAGTAAAATAAGTGGACCTCTATTTGAATGCAACACGGTAGCTGAATGAAGCAATAAAAGATATGATATTGTAATTACGGATCTGAAGTACACATGAAAACTATACATAAGGGTCTCATAAGCCGGGCGAGTGGGCGCGACCCTTTTTACCCTTTTAGTGTGCGAGTGTTTCACAATCGCGGAGTTCCCTCAACCTTTCCTGCGACTGCTTCGTCCCGCATTGGACACCGGAAATATTATGTTATTCCTACACAACTTCATAACACTAATAATAATAATAAAGCCCTTGATAGATGGATCAAGGGCATGATATTGGAAGCCACACTTACGTGTACGTTGTGTGTTAAGAGTTATATGTAGTACGTACGTAGTACGTAACAATATATAAACAAAATGATAATGAGTTGAAGCGAACTAGACCCGCCTCTTGTAAAAATACAAGCCTTATTATTTTTCTCAAATATTTAGTACACACTCTAGAAAGAAGAATGAACAGAGAAAATGTTGCTCATTACACAATGAAGTCTCTAATATATTTTATTTATATATGCTTTATTATACACCATATTTTAATCAAGACAGTACATCATAGACACAAAGTACAAGTGGCAAAAAAGGCAAAATATAACTGCAAATTTTTATTGCATTGAAGCTTCAATATATATTCGAAGCCACGTTTATAGTTGATGAAAAGTTCTTCAAAGTAATACTATAGTTTCCCAAAGCATTTACATACACCACGCCGCCCTCACAATACTGGTAGAGAAAGGAGAACGTCACTTTTTTCTTGGCTTACAACCTCTATCGCTTTTCCATATTAAAAAAACACATATACGTTTGCTGGTTTTTAATACTCTTAATGTTTCCATCTTTTAGTGTAGTTGAAATAGAATATGGCGTTTCTGAACCTCTTTTTCCACAAACTTTCGCATCATCTGATTCGTTAATCTGTACGGAACATGTTAAATATAGTTCAGTGTATGACGCAATTGCCAAATGCATCGGATCGCTCATACGTCAGGAGGCCAAAATGTCCGCGATGACTGTCCATCGTCACGTGGGAACTAGATACAATTACAGTTTGATAATCGACTCTGAATACAAACTGTGTACTTTATACGATCTTCAAAGTGATTTTGGTCGTTAACTTTTTATTAGAAGCCGCACCGACCGGTGGTTACGGCATGCCGCTGTCTTAGCCGACAGCCATAAAACGAAGGGTTATGAATCTCACTTGCTTTGTATTATCGAGCCTTAGTTTGTATCTTCAGGGTTGGTGAAATTGAGATACGTGTTCTTTGCTTGTATGATACGTCGGACTATAAATAAAAAGTGGAAGACCAAGGGTCTATCACACGGGTGTCACAGTAAAATCTCAACATTATTGTAGTTTTTTTCTTGATTAATTGGAATGGTATATTAACTCAGCCAGTATATTATGTTGGTAGCGAACTGGTGGTATGCTCCTTGCGATGGGACAGCGAAACCCAGCGGAGTATGGCACGAAGCGACCTGGGTACAGGACAGGTTGGATCCGCGCCAGAAATGTGTCCCGTCACTCGCGCGCCACGGATAACAGGATACCTAGCTTATGCACGGATTATTCTGACATTTGGGTCACAGTATCGTTTTACAGCCGCATTTCCAGCTGAAATTCAGATAACCGACTTTTGTTTACTTAACTTACGTACATCAGAGTGCAAGGTTAAAGGCGTTCTCTTTTTTGCTTGTTCAATTTGATCCAGAAAAGGCACCAGAACTGAATCTATGCAGACCCAGTAATGCGGGTATAATAGCAATTAAGTGCTTATATTTATGTTATTAAATATCACGCCGAGGCTCTCACACGGCTTTCGGCACAGAGAGAGTAGGTCGTCAGTTTCCAGACTTACCTCTTTCGCTTTGTCCACATTCATCGGTCTCTTCATACATGATTGCCGGTTTCAAGTACTCTTGGCGTTCCCATCCCTGTGTATCCGATCGACTTGATCTAGGTGATCGCAATATGATTAGAGCAGAGGGCCTTCCTCTGCCTCTTCTTCCGCACAAAACTGCCTCGAACGCTTGTAATAACAAAACTACAGATATTCTTAATGCTTTTGAAAGTATGAGGACTTCACTGGTACATAACTTGATGTTATACAAAGTGACTTGGCTACTTTTATTTTATAAAAAATTATGAAAATATTTTCGTATATATAAATTTATCGGGTTAATCTGCGAAGCACAACTAATCTCAAACTGATGACTTCTTCTCTTTCTTTCTTTAGTCGTTTGATAAAAGGCAGATGGGAATTCTAAGAAGGGCCACTAGAAGCGTACAAATAAATCGCTGTAGAATTTACCTGTAATAAATTTAAGACGTTATTTTACAGGAAATTCTTGTTCGTTCCATATAGAAACGTTAACGATAAAGTAATCTGGTGTGAAGCAATTTCACTAATGGCAAGGCAGTATGAATTCTGTCATTAGGGCTTGAATTCTACCTTTATCTGGCAAATAAGGTGCCGAAGCCCTGTAAAATTAATGTCGCTTTTCGCGTAGTAGTTGTGTGTATTTAGAATATCGATACACGCTTAGTTCAAACCAATAAAGTAGTACATACTGAATTATATTCTATAAAGGTTTTTTTTAATCCATATGCAATTTAGTTTCGGAGTTTTCTTTAGTAGTATTCTAATTATAAAACTATATATAAATAAATAAATATACATAGATAAACAATTGATTTCAAACAAAGCAGTATATATAGATAATGCCTAATAAAAAATTACATTTACGAAGGGATGTACATAGCATTTTGAAGCTAATCACATAGTGTTATTACAGTGATCTGCGCTTTGTTATTGAAACGGGCTTCGGCTCATTATTAAGTCGTGTTCAGAGGGTCCACAACTGGTATTCTGCCGATATCCGCGATGCGAGGACGTTGCGACGATGCGAAAATTTTAACTCTCTTCAATCTCTCTTTCTATAGATGAAAATCGCATTAAAATTATCAGTCCCGCGTGTAGATCTGATATGGTGATGATATTCTTGCAGCATATGGTTTAAATGGCAGCAATTCTGGGAGGGATTCTGATAATTTTACTCACTACAAGAGCTATTTGGTTACGTTCCACTCTAAAGTAACTTTAATCGTGCAACTCCAATGTTCAACAGATTTTATTGCAGCTCTCACACTTTCGTGTTTTATTTATGTTTTGCTTTTTAAATGTATGCTACGCAGCTACGGAACGTAGCAAATCCGTCACGAATGCGTAGCAAACGTAGCCTTAACATTTACTCTTATGTATACAGTCGACCTTATAAATGCACAAATATTATTCATCGTCAATTTCAATGTTTCACTGGTCTATCGGATTAAAAACAAATATATATTGTACTAGCTTATGCCCGCGGCTTCGCCCACGTGGAGTTCGAAAAAGTAACTTTGGAAATTTTCCTGCTAGAATCGGTTCAGTACTTTAGAATATAAGAACTTTGAATTTTTCAGGATAAAATAAAATAAGTAGCCTATGTCATATTTCTAGGTTATAAGCTATCACCATTTCACTACTCGAACCACTCGGCCACCACGGCTTTAAAATTGTATATATTTGAAATTATTTTCTTTGTTACAGTACTCATGGGTACAGTTGGGATTCGATAACCTTTGCGTTGCAGGCACTACTCAAACCACTCGGCCACTATGGTTCTTTATTTTACTGAAATTCACTGTAGAGTTATATATTTAAGTCATAGCAATTCACAGAAGAAAATGTTTGAATTTGAAAGGTATTTACGCGGTGTTAAATCATTAACTTGAGTCCATTTAAGCGGAAAACATTCTTCCACAGCTCCTAATGTTTCTTGTGCAGTAGTAAACTAACTAAAGGAAAAAACTGATTACCGCGGCAACGTGCCAGGGAAACTTGCAGCATTAAACACTCGTCATCTACTAGGTAGCAAAATATCTTTGCCGGTTTCTTGAACTAAGATTAGCAATTACTTTTCAAAAGCTATTCAACTTATCCGTAATGAGTTTTACTATTGTTTCTTTTAAACACTGTTATGTCCTTCATTATTAGTAACGTCAAAATGAATGCCTACATTTATGAAAAAGACTAGCTATGTCCCGCAGTTTCATTATTTTTCGTTATTTATATATACCACAATGGCAAACAAGCATGGGGTCCACGTGATGGAAAGCGGTTACCGCTGCCTTTGGACGCTCGTAAGTAGTAGTAGTATAGGTATCGCTCGCGCGCTGCCGATACTACCCCCATTTACCTTATCTAGCGGAAATAGTAGCTTTCCACAAAAACGGACTATCGATTTCAAAACATATCCTATGCTTAATATATAAATGTAGCCTTGGTGCCTGAGAGGTTCGAGTGGTTGCCTGCAACACAAAAGTAGCAACTTCGAATCCCGACTGGCCCACTGAGGTCTCTGGAGTACAGTGCAGTACAGTGATTAGTCATACCACGAGATTTACGGTGAACTAAAACATCGAGAGTAAACGGCGATGGATTTACCATCTGTCACGTTGGCACCTAAACTCTCCGGCGGAAAATGAGTGTGTGGGTACTACTTACACAACTCTATCTACCCCTTTTGGAACCATTTTGGGAAGGCGTGAAGATATAATCTATTTATATATAGGAGATCCCATTTATTAACGCACTCATCACGAAATCTCAGGAACTATAAGGCCGATTGACTTGAAATTTGGTAGGAGTATTCCTTACGCGGTGTAGAGGTCAGCTAAGAAGGATTTTATGAAACTCAACTTTTTATGAAATAAAAAAAAACACGTTTCCTTCCATAGGGGAAGCAATAGTTGAAAAACGTGTTTTTTTTTTACTTTTTCACCCGGGCGAACTAACCGGGCGGGACAGCTAGTAATACATATATGTTTATGGAAATGTCAAATTTTATTAAATTCCGTTCATGTGAGCTGCGTGATTAAGTAGACCTCACAAACTTTCACATGTATAACATTAATAAGATACTGTCACACGCACATGTATACACGTCATTAATACCACGCACCGCAGTGTTTCCAACATCAGTACGGGAATATTGAGAAAAACACATGTGTGACCCGAATTATTGGGGAAATAAAAACACATTATTTTCTTCTTTAATGCTTATATTATTACTATCTTACTTTTATCTTAAACTACTTAGTTTTATTATAAAAACGAAAGTTTGTAAAAGGGCTAAACCAATTTGCCTGAAAGTTGAAATGGTGATGGCTTACCTAGGCTTAGGACATTATGCTACATTTTAATCCCGAAAAATACATAAACTACTGTTTCGAACTCCAAGCGAGCTCGAGCTCCTTCGAGCTCCAAGTTGTGGGCAAAAGCTAGTTATTAAATAAATATCAATGTATATACAAAAGATAGCCATCGGATTCATCTTTTGTTGAGGTCCAAAAATAGGACATAATAAATTTTAATTAAACCATTTAGGTTGGATATCACTTGAAATTAGATAGCTGCTTATCAACTCGACTCGACGTAATTAAATCGAGAACAGGTGGAAGCTACACAAAATGAATCAAAATTAATCTAGCGCAATTTGACAGCACCGTGTCGTCGGCTTCGAGCTCAATTTTCATCTTTAATTAAATTATCCTACGCGATGCGTGACCACCAAAATATACAAAATAAAATATGCATTAAATTCGTAAAGTGCATAATATTTTTAGACTTCTATCTATGACTATCTGGGCTATTATTATAAAGAGACGGTGTTTGTTTGTTTGAGTGAACTGCTATCTCATTTAAAACAATATTGTAGCAATGGTTCATTGAGAAAGGCTATATCGTCTACTAACCAAGGGAAAGTCTAAACATGGATTAAAAGTAATATATCTGGACTACACTCTAGTCCATCACCGTTTCTCAAGCACGACTATGTACATTCGTTTTTAATTTCTTCTTAAACGTATGCAGGCTTCGTTCCGATGTTTTTCTTCACCGTAAAACTCGTGGTGTAAATAATAATAATAATAATAATAATATATCCTCACGCCTTCCCACAAGGTGTAAATAATGTGCTTAAAGTCATAAAACTTATTTGTACAGTCGCCATTCAAACTTAAAACCGTTGCGTTGCAGGCGACTACTCGAATGACTCGGCCACCACGGTTCTATTTTGAATATATAGAATTACCATTCCAGTGGATACCTCAACTTAGCATTAGAAGATCGCAACAACGGTATGCATCCGTGACTAAACATTACTCATTACCTATTTTCAAAATATCTATTTCTTCAACACCTATTGTTTGACAGTAGGAAAAATGTTGGGGTGATTATTTTTAGACGTGTCATGTATCTATATTTCCGTATTCATGTCTGTTGTAAGTGTTCATTGCCAATTGACTCTTTAGTCTTCTGAGCTCGTACAAATGTCAGATGAATTACATACAATTCAGAGGAAAAACACAAGGCACTCAGATGAATTTACATTTAAAATTATAATGTAAAAACTGAGTTATTTGTTTTGTAGTTAACTATAATTTCTTTGATCGAATGGTTATATTAGTCTTAATATACTTAGGTAATATACTTCTCATTTGTACGTTCTTGAGATAATACGTGTATATGTAAATACTTCTTACTTACTGTACAAAGTAGTTCTTAAGCATATTATGTTGACCTTTAAGTAATTCCCACTCTATGTTGACAGTTGACTTGAAGGCCATCAAAATATTTGTGCTTATTGTAATCTTAAATAGATTGACAAAACACTTATATTCTATTAACCAAGCAATGCGGCATGAGGTAAGCAGGATTTTTTGGCCATCACCCAAGCTGGAACAAACAGGCCACAAGTACGGCCAATAGTGTTTATGGGCGAAGGGTGAAACTTTGCTTGTTATCTGACAAATATCACTACATAACTCCAAGGCTTTATAGGGAAAGTTTCGAGGACTGCACACGCTCAAGTATTGAATCATTGACCCGCCCCGTTCAATCGAAAACTTTCAGTCACCGCGGTCTTATGTGACGTCATTAGAAGTTGAGTACTTACATCAATAAGTAATATATAAATATGAGGTGCCTGTTATTTGTTTTTATAGGGCTGGAATATATATTATGTCTTCAAGCCTCCCCACAAGGATTCTTGAAGGGGAAGGCGTAACAATAGATTTTGAAGAAGATGTATTTAGGTTCTAACATGGCTTTTTAGTAGCCATCTTTCAAGCCTCTGAATGTATTCTCAATCGTACGCTCTCAAATCCCAAACGTTGTTTTTATATGGATATTTCCGTGCACCATAATGCCCATAGTGTAATAAGCACCGTCGGAGCACGAAGGTACAACCTTTGTAGTGCCGACGTAGTCGACTAATACTTACTCGTACTCGGCCATCACGGCTCCGCTGAAATATAATAATTAAATATTTGAGATTTCAAATAAGACTAGTAGATTTAAATTTAATAATATAGCCACATCATTTATCACAATTTATAATTCCGTTAATACCAACCATCGCGCGAAACGAGCGACGATGCCAAAGAAACGCTCCTTGCCTTTTATCTAGCCAAGTTTCCACGACTGAAGGTATAATTTTAAGTCCCGACGAACGATCCAAAATGCCTTCGAAGTCACTTAAAAGGGGATCGAGTTTAATTACAAGATTTGTCAAATACTATATAAAGGAGTTTGTTCTGTCATGCCGATGGCGGGGCATGATTTCAAAGCTGCTTTCAGATTTATAACTACGAGTTCTATCTCCACTTTTATTTGACTTAGTCTTTAGAAGCTGAGCCATAGGAATATTTTCCTTTTTCGCCACATCTATCATCGCCACAGAAGCCGGGCTGTACGAACCTCGGATTGACAAGGGTACAAATTTTACTTAGCTCTTTTTATACGAGAGAATATTAAAGTAAATAAATGTTGGTCCGTCCAGGCAAAAGACTCCATTCTGAGAAATTCTAGAATTTCTTTTACTTTTATTTAAGTGACTTTCAGTAAACCATATAAAATAAGATCAGAGGTGAAATATTTACAACAGAAATACCTATTCTGTAAAGTTTGCCGTAATTTTTAATAGTATCACCTCTCATCTGAAGTAATCTTAAACAAAATAAATTACTGAATCTGATTGCGTTTGTCAAAATATAAGCGGCAGGGTTGATTTATCGGCGCGTACTGCCGCGTCGGATTTGTCGCAGTGCATTGATGGATCGGCCTCTAATGAAGAGGCTGACGCCGCGTACGCAATTACTGCAGATTAGTAACATCACCCTCAGAACATGCATAAGCGGATTACTGCTAGTATTCTCAAAATTCATAGATTTATTCCAGAAAGGATTTTAAATAACGATTTCAGTAATATATTTTATAGGTAACTGCGGTCAATAGATATAGATATAGTAGGATTGCCGTATTGTCCTTAATAATTATAGAAACGCTTTCTTTTCACCATAAATAAAAGTTACTGCTATAAATACTATAGGAGGATGCTGTAGGAGTTAGAATTATAGCTAAGTACCGTTTTTGATAAGAAATATTATTAATGCTTTGCAGCAAATCCTTAGTTACCCTTATATACTTATCCTTAGTCCAAATGAAATAGTTAATGGGTCTAGAAGTAAACAAAACTTAGACACAAAACAACGATAAATTTGTACACGTACGATAAGATAAAGTAATTTTCACGCGGGCGAAGTTGCAGGCAATGGCTAGTAGGAACATAAAACTCCCCAAATTTACTTGCAAACACCTTTATAGTTTTAGTTCAAGTCCTTAGTTCATTTGTGCTAATATATTTTTCAGCAATGTACAAGTTGTATTGATACAGCTGCCTCCATGTCTACCATCCAATCTGTCAGAACTCTGTGCATGCGATATTAGGGAGTCGCCGCACACATTCGCATTCCGAATCACTTATTCACCTCAGGCTTTATTCTCGTACGCCAAGCAATCAAAGCCTTACCACCTCTTAGTTTACCCCCCTATTTGTGTACTGGTACTAGTTATTGCCCGTGACGTCGTCTTATGTGGATTATCTTTATACGCGTGTAAACGTAGAAGGCGACAGATGGACATGCCTATTATTTTTTGGTAGTATGATAATATTTGGGGGCTTAATTTGGAAACACAATGAAAGAAAATATATCGTTGAAATGAGGGTGTGTTACACAAATCTACCAATCCCTTCGGGGCTCTTAATATGGGAAGATATACGATAAAAAAAATATTAATTTACATTATAAAACTTTTATTTAAAATAATATGGTAACAAACTTATATAAAATAATATGGTATCTCACTCTACAAATATACAATGCATCCCATAATCTTGATCCCAACAAGATGTTAACGTCTTGTTAGCGAATTCGTGAGGACGTCAAAATTAAAACATGAGTAAGAGTCGTTGTGCAAATTAAATTGCCACGTATTAACGCACACACACACACACACAGTGACGAACATGGACGTCAAATACGAAACAAAAGCTCACATTACACGAGCAACATGACACTTGTAGCATACGGAATGAAGTAAAACCAACATGCCAAATTGGTTTTGACTGGCGTACGTTATGTTAAGTGAAATTTTATGCCGTCTCGTAAAAATCCACGTGTTAACGGCCCTTGTTCCGTTCCGTACCGTTGGAACAAAGAAACGTACGTGTTTCGGGTTCCGTTGCACAATAATAAAACGGTAGTTCCGAGCCATTTACCTCGCGGCTACCTTCTAGCGTCTTTTGTTCATATTATTTATATCATTATATATGTACGTAATTCTGAACAGAATGCACATTCGTATTCCAAATAGTTACAATAGTGTAAGTAAAGTGAGAAAATGGCGTGCCTTCATCGTATTTATTGGTAATAAAACAGATGTATTTTGCTCGCGCTCGTTAGACTTCACAGCATGTTGAATGCACGAAGTAAACTCTCATTGAAATCCAAGGTGAGGATTTACACGACGTGCATTCGACCAATCATGACATATGCGGGTGTAGTGTTCGCACACACTAGCAAGTCAACCAACACTCAACCCCCTGCAAGTGCTCCAAAGCCGGTTTCTCCGGAGAGCCACAGGTGCCCCGTGGTACATGCGTAATAGTCAACTCCACGTTGACCTCAAAGTCCCAACTATAAAACAGTTTTTGAAAAAACTGTCCAAACGTCATTTCGATTCTGCTGTAAACCACCCCAACCCCCTCGTCGTATCGGCCGCCCGATACACTCCTTCCCTTATCTCGAAGATAAGGCGTCCAAAACATGCCGTCATCGAACCGGATGACGACATAACGGTCCTCCAGGACGCCCGACAAAAACATACCAACACTACACACAACCGACCACTGTTCCGTCCTCGCCGGCGAGGCTCGACGCGAATAAGCCGTAATGTTCCCCCCCGACCTCCTCCGCAAACGCCGGCCCGCGCCGAGCCAGACGCGCAAATCCCGCCCCCAAATAATATATAAATAAAATTACCAGTCCAGCCCAGCTCCCTTGCTCGCGATCCAGCAACGCCCTAAGCCGAGGTTCCTACCCCACAGGGGGTGCCCTTAGCCGTGTTGCTTAGTACTAAATTGCCTGGCTGGAGGCCTAGGTCTCGCCATTGACCGGTTAAGTAGCAAAAGTTCCCGGAACTCACGCTACGAGAGACAACACAAAAAAAAAAAAAAAAAATGTATTTTGCTTTTGTGGTACTGAAACAAAGTAGAAGTTGCAGTTGACTTAACTTTGATCACTATTATGAGTAGTTTAATAAGGGTCGCCACAAAAAAACGACTTGAACTTATATGTGATATGGCTACTACATATTCGACAATCAACCTACACACAGCACGAGAACATTATTCATGAAGTAATTACGCAGGAATATAAATTTACACACGTATGGTTTCATAATAAAACTGGTGAATATTATGAAAATGTTTCGTATGAAAAGCACTAAAACCTTTTTTTAAAGCAGACATAAAACTCAAGCCTAGCTATACATATTTAACGTTATTATTCAGCCAGTGTATTTTTACTCGCAAATATCTAAGCCTTAAACCAGGTGCCACCAAGCCCAACCCTACCTTGGATAAATTGTGTGGACGCTTTTGACATATCGTTTACAGATATCAAATGATTGTGCTACCTTCGCCGTCCTATGTTTACTTGACAAGAAAAATGGAAAAAGACAGCCACGTGCTTAGTAAGTGTAGGGGAAGAAAGGCGATTTAGCAAAGCCAGAGACCGGTGTAGTCCGACACAGTGATGGATTAATGGCCTCGTAGGAAGTACAGAGTACAATTTAAAGTCTCGAAGAAGGCAAGAACTTTTAAAAATATATATACCTGTAAACGTTCGCTTTAAGATAGAAAGGGTGCTACGAATGATGTCCTAGATAAACTTTGCCTCAAGCTGTACTATTGAGAAAAATAGTGCAATGAAATAAAGCTTTATAAAATATCTACCAAACCACTATATACCACCAGGTATTTTCGTACCTGGTGGTATATAGTATATAACAATGTGAGCTCTGGACATTCTGAACTTTAGTACAAGGACTTGCGACTTTTACCGTCAAGGAAAATATCGTGAATCCCTCACCGTTTGAGAAGAACTTCTGATTATTATGTGGTGTTAAAGAAAGATACCCCTGGTGATGCAAGCGTCCATAGGCGGCGGAAACCGCTTACCATCAGGCGGACCGTATGCTTGTTTGCCACCCAAGTGGTATAAAAAAAAAAAACTGTATTTTGAGAAATTAATAAAAATATTTTTGTTCTATCTTCTGGGACTCTTGTGATATAAGGGATTAAAATAAATTTGCTTTAGCTAATTTAAGTTTACGAAAGTCCTAGATTTTTCTAAAATTACTATTATAAGCACCTTTCTCTGAAAATATATTTATATTCTTTCTAGTTCAGGCTTTAAATATTCATGGATCGGCCCGGCACTTATTTTAATTAGCAAGTGATTGATTGTACGTTGTATACATTTTAGCCGTTTATCAGTATTCAAGGAAAAATAAATGAAAATAATAAAACGGAAGTTTAAAATAGAAAGCATTTCTTTGAAATGATTCGCGAGCCAGCAAATTGAAAACTTCAGCATTAGAATTTTCTTTAACGTAAAATCTAATGGAATGCCACGTAATTTTGTATCGAAGGCCGCGCTAATATATTTTGTTCTCTTTGATTTCGCTACCTATTACTTTGTTGTGGCTTTTTTTTGCCAAATAGAATTACTATTTTTCAGATAAGTAAATTTCCGTACCAGATGCGCTACGAATATTGGAACCAGAAGCCTACTTTCAGTAATAAATTAAAAACAATTTTTCCATAAAAAATAAGTGGCTTGCCTTGAACAAACAATTTGATTAGTGTTGATTTTAGTTCCTGTAGAATTATTCAAATTACAAACAGTAATATTTTTCGGCATATTTCATACTAGCTCATGCCCGCGGCTTCGCCCGCGTGGAAAGAGCAACATACATATTTGCCTTTATAATATTGCTTTGAATCTTTCGGGATTCAAATGAAGCCTATGTCTTAATCCTGGGTATAAGCCATCACCGTAAAAAAATATCAGTAAACCGGCTTTTTTTCAGTCGTAATAATGTTTTTTTTTTCAATAAAAAGTATCCTATGTTACTTCTTATACCTCCAGCAATATGTGTACAAACTTTCATGATAATCGGTTATGTAGTTTTTACGTGAAAGCGTAACAAACAAACTTACATTCACATTTATAATATTAGTAAGGATATTTTTAGGAGTTTGTTCAAAGTACCTGAACACAAGTTAGAACAATATACATACATACAGGTAGTTATAGTTACTGAAAACAAGTGATTATTATTATGAACTGGCTACTTTTCAAATAAAGTATTTCACCAGAACTTAAAAAAACAAATCTTACAGAATAAGGCTTAGCGAGCATAAAACCAACTCGAAGAATTTATAAACTAAAACCAGCGGAGAATGCAAACTTTATCTGATAAATGCTTTGTACTAATGACATGTTTTCTTCGAAGTTGCCTGCTCTGTTTTCTGCGTCTCATGTGTAGTAATGTCACAAGATATTTGTGTTCTGTACATGGTACGTCAGCATTTGTTTTTTTTTACTGTTCTTACTGTCTTATTTTCCGAGACACCGTTTATAAATCTTTGTCTTAATTCTAATTATATAAATAATACTAATAATAAATAATACTTTTATAAAATAAAATAAAAGGCGTGGTGGACGACTGTACCAATGATTTTTCTGAACAGTGATTAGTCACACAACGAGCTTTCAGTGAAGGAAACCTGCGAGAGGGAACCTGCATACGTTAGAGAATAAATTCAAAGACGTATGTATATTTGTGCTTGAGTAATGCCGCTGGACCAACACACCTCTTCCTAACCCTTCGGGGATCCTTGTGTGAATACGTAAAGGTTTAGAGAAAAAGGATTAGAGAAGATAGTAGTTTATAGCTGTCGTTAAAAGTAAATTAATTCAATAAGCTTATTATGAAACATAATTATTTGAATGATGGCCATGCATGGCAACGAATTGCACGTCTTGTACAGAGTTTATATGTAAGTTTAATCTTTTCTAATCCTACGTAAAAAGGAACAAATTTCAAAAAAGAAAACCGAGAGTTTGTTTCGCCGTTTCTTCTCCTGGCAGGGATATAAGTATTCCTTTCAATAAGTGCTCCCTGTGTCCCTTACGTTGAATAAAATATTTAGTTTTTTTATTTTGAGTATAGAATTTGATTAAAGAAAATAAGTCTACCATTCAACCTACTGTACAGACATTCAACCGTAGGCTGTAACGATGTTAACTTCTTTTTTATTAATCCGTTAGAAACTATCAATAAAAAAAATATGTTCTTATATAAGAAATTCTAAGTAGCTTACATGGGAAATATTATAGATGTTTCATTTGCGACGACTTTGTAGAAGTTAAGTCGCCGAAGCGAGTGCATTGCTTTTTGTGCTATGAGAACCACCAACAATGGGCTTAGTGAGGCGGCATTGTAAAATGTTTACCCATAAAACGTCACGACCTATTTACGTCGGGAACAGAAATTCGCTTTGCAGAAATAATTTCCAATAGCTATGTTGGGGCTCTACTGAGTGTGAATGGCACGGAAATTTGTCGTCTTTGTGCAC
This sequence comes from Drepana arcuata, assembly GCA_016069955.1. Classification (NCBI taxonomy): domain Eukaryota; kingdom Metazoa; phylum Arthropoda; class Insecta; order Lepidoptera; family Drepanidae; genus Drepana; species Drepana arcuata. The sequence goes on along the minus strand of JACCPG010001120.1, from coordinate 31,114 downwards.
AGGCTGTTCAAAGTCTTCCTTTCACCGCCGACTTCCTGAACTGATAATAAATACTGGGCATTCGATCCCAAGGCCTATCTAAATATGCCATTAAAAATCTTCAGTCACTTTCACTTTGGATTAAACGATTGAATACAAAAGACTTGAGGGAACGGTGCCATCCATACACAACGCCACATGATGCTCAGGATTTTTAACGTCCGTGACGTCAGAAAGCTTATAGCCCCTTGTTACTTTCAGTTTGGTGAATACCTCTTGTTCCTTTAACATGTAACATAATTTATGAACTGAAAGTACTTAACTAACTAGTTAATGAAATCCTAGAAGTCACATCCGTTTTGGTTATACGTATCTACCCTTGGGGCCTAACCATACCCTTGCGCTGAGTTTTTGTCAATTTCTGTGGTAAAAACATGGCATGCCAATTTAGACTTGCTTTGCAAACTCTTTTGCTTAACCCAAATTCATCAGTCTCCACTTATTTGTCCACTGGCCTCAATTAATATTTTCGTCCCCATCCCTGATATATATCCTCACCCTTCCCACAAAGGTCCCCGAAGGGGTAGGCAGAGGTGTATAGGTAGTACCCACAAACCCACTGATAGTTCGATAAATGGTATCACAAGATACTTAAGACAGATAAAATATCAAGATACGCATTAAGTCTTAACTTTTCTACTTACCTTTAACTAAAAGGGCACATTAAAAGTTAAACACTGTTATATCGCCGAAGAATTCGACTAGAACCGTTCCTTTGTACGCTATAATGTTATTTTCAAAGGGGGCATCAACTTTTCTAAAATGACGTCCTTTGTTTAAAGGTCGCGCAAACCCACGTAAAACGGAACGACCACTTAACTAACCGTTGCCATTATTCGGGCAACACTACATTCTCCTTTACATTTAAGGGGAAGTTGTGCCATAAATTTAACTTGCCCTATTTCTGTCCAAAACAGACGCCGTACATAATTCCCGATAGGTGCGGTGCGTACACCGATATTCCATCATCTGTAGTGAATGCGAGCTTGTCACCCGTAGAGAGTCCCTTTTCAACCCTCGGGACGTCTTAAAACCAGTGCCCGCTTTTCATTTAGGTATCTTTGAGGTTGTAATTGAAAAGGACATTGATGCTACTTATTGGGGTGGAATTGATACGAGAATGTATTGAGACTTGTTCGGTATGCTTGCACGAGAAAGAGGTTTTACTCTAATTAAGGTATTGTTGTACAATGCGACTGTGTGGAGGTAATCAATATTGGTACGCGTATTGGTAGATAAATAAAAAGTATATGGATAGCTTGATAGGTATAGCATGTTTGTATTTCGATCTAGGGCGTCTGTTAGAAAAAAATATAACTAATTGTAAAATTTTAAACACCATTAACGTTATAAAGTGTAGAAAAAGAGAGAAGAAATTCAAAGACGTACGAGTATGCATAGTTATGTTTAAGAAACGGCGATGAACTCGCCATCTGTCTCGTTGGCACCTTAAATGTGTCTCCGGAAAAAAGTGGGTGTATGGGTACTACTTACACACCTCTATCCCTCCCGGGACCCTTGTCGGAACGCTACTACATATATACTATACATAAGTGTAGCCTAAGAATTATACCCCACAAAGTATTCAAGAGTTATCTTTATTAAAGGGTATCTTCAAAACACTTGAGCAAAGCGCCATACCCTTTCAACAGCTTAATGTAGCGGAACGAGGCCGTTGGCCGACAGGACAATTTGTTATTTGCGCAAAAAATTACGGAAGAATTAAAAACAATAAGCTTTCTGTAGATACACATAATTAGCGCGCGAAGTTTTTTACTTCTAAGGTGGCAGAAACCACGCAGCCTGCGCATTGGTAAGCGGTTACCATTGCTAATGGACGCTTTTAACACCAAGGATTGCACATCTCTAAAAAAATCTTGGCGACGAATATGGGTATGATACCACGATACTATTTTTTATACCTACTATAAATATTTGCTTTATTATTATTATGTATTATAATATCCTCAGGCCAAGTAATTCTCACTACTTACCTAGCAGGGAAAGTAGAAAGCCAGCTGTATCTGGACAGAACTCACCTTAGGCAGACCTTACTTTTGGGGTTGATGGTGGCCTAACACCGTTTTTAGACCCTCTGACAACGATTAAAAAGTGTTCCAAACAAACTTGCTGCTCCAATTATAATATTAGTTAGAATTACACGAGCTGGTAGGAAATATATTTTCGAAGAAGCAGAATAGCAGCTTGAATGATATGATATTCACGCGCGAGCAAATTATTTATAAATGTGTATCATTTGTTTGTCAAGCGTGTAGTTTATGTATCCTTGGATAGTTAAAAGTATAGGTTATTGTTTGTTTTGACATCGGCAACGTGGCACCATCAACCCTAAATTATTACATAAATAGCGACCAACGTGATTATACAAAGCTTGTAGAAAACCCTGAAAATAGCAATGAATCAATGATAATAAAATAATGGTTTCTTTCTTGTCAAAGTATGACTTAAAATGTTGAACAACATTTGAGTTAAGGGAACATTAATATTAAACGTCAGTTTGTATAAATTAATTAAACAAAAAGGTAAGAAACTTTGTAAAAGTAGAAGTGGCAAGATAGAGTTTTCCATTTACTGTTCAAAGACATAGAAGGTCCCAGGGTTGATAGTATCGTCAGTGTGACGTCACGCGTTGGCAGATTTACGTTCTCGTAAACGTTAGCGACATAGCTATTTTCTCCGACACTTAAATTAACATATTTACCACACGGCAGGCAGTAATAATAGAGCGCCAGGCGTTTTTATACTTCCAGACCTCTTTTCCTCTATCCCTAGGTACACACATACATTAATATACGCTCGCAGGTTTGGACAACTCTTAGTATTTCCACCCTTGATTGTTCAGTCGATTTGTTGGTCTGAGATCTTCCTCTGCCTCTCCCTCCAGATACGTTGGCGTTGCATATCGGTTTTATCCGCATTAAATTTGATCTAAACGTGTGTGACTAATACCTACACACATCTGCTTACCCCTTCGGGGACTCTTGTGGGAAGACGTGAAAATATATATATAGAAAATAATTCAAATTTATTTGGGGTTTTCCAAATCGTTATCGTAGCTAGCTCCGGCAATTGAATAAATTTCAAAACATTCGTGATGTGTACTAAGCCTTAATCCAAAGTACATATCACAAATTTTATTATGGCGAAATATCATTCGATTAATTCCACCCTGTATTAGTAAAGTTATACCTTCGCAATAGCGCAGAGGCGAGTTAGGTTAGCTAAGTTGAATCTCAAACATAACGATGCGCCGAACTATTCCGAATTTGCATGTTTACCAACAAGCTTGGGAAATAAGTTCGCCAAATACAACCATTCAAATATTGGCTAGATATCTAGTGATTTTGTTTACGTGTACGAGGCATGACAGGGTATAACAGATCTTCACGGGATCGAATGAAAACATCCATTGTTTGTACGTAAAACTGAGTGACTCTATATTATGTACCTATGTACTCGTGTCAAGAAAATATGTCGGGAAAAAAAACGTATCTAATTCTTTTATTCACACAAACCAACATCCGATTTATTTTAAATGCATATATGGTTGTATCATACGCATACATATTCGGAAAATAGAGATATTCTACTAACCCACACTTAGGACGCATACATACGCCTTTGAATTTCTTCTCAGACGTATGCAATGTTTCCTCTTTTTAATTTGTATCTAGTAATAATTGTCTAGTCATCCCGTATATTTGGTGTACGTATTAAGTGTGATACAATTTGTATCATCAACTTACTAAAAGAAAACTCTATTTTTAAACAGTCGTTGAAATAACTCTACTCGCTTGACACCCGCAAAACATTATTAAAAAAAAGTATACCTTAACAATAAATTTGAAATACATCGGAAGGGCAGAAGTTTGACCTTTTGAACAGCAGTGCTTCATTTATGCTGGTTATGTTTGAGCTCTTTTCAGAACACAATTCTAATTTAATTGGCATATACTATACAATTTAAAACGAATAAATTACCTATGTATACGATGTAATCAATTACCCAAGTAATTGATCAATCCAAAGCGTTTGTTGGCCCACAATGAAGGTACATTATGACGTGGGTTCGGAACCCTGCCCACCCCGTTTCTCTCCAGGTAATTGTAATTGACAGAAACATTGAGCCTGATATACATAGGCAACCCGAAAACTATCGATTTTAAAACAATAGCTTTGTTAACAAAATACGTTACTAGATAGAGTGATATCAAAGAAGGTTTTATCAGTATGTATTGTTTAATATTGTACTGTATAAGTGACCTAAGCAGTATTAGGTAATTTAGCTTAGTGGCAACTGGTACTGTATGCATACCCCCCGATGGACTTGAGATTGCTCCCAAAAACTCCGATATGCATTGAAATATGTGACAACTCATATACACGCGTGTTGTAATAATGATATTATTATAATACGTACAAAGAGTTAGAAAATTAAGTGTATTCGATTGAAGGATTAGTAAACATTTGTCACGACTAGATACAATTTTGTAGTGTGTTCCTAGAGAGCCGTGGTGGCCGAGTGGTTTGAGTAGTGCCTGCACAAATATTGCAAGTTCGAACCCCGACTGTACCAACGAGTAACAACTTAGTACAGTGATTAGTCACACCACGAGCTTTACGGTGAAAGAAAACATCGACAGAAAACCTGCATACGAACCATTGAGAAGAAATTCAAAGGCATATGTATAGCCGTTGAGTAACGGCGATGGACTCGCCAACTGTCACGTTGGCACCAAAAAAATACACCTACACCTGAGTACACCTCTGCCTACCCCTTCGGATATTGTGAAAGGAATAGATATATGTATACTCACACGTCATACACATTTGTCGCGTAAGTATTGTTGAATAGTGATACTAATAACATGTACCTAATGATTAGGTTTTTTACCAAACGAATTTCTTCTATCCTTAGGGTGGAAGATTTTTGTACAATGTATATGGAACACAGAATAATTTAATACGGCTTGCAATCAGCGAGAGTAAGTAACGCGATATCTTTGCACACGCAAATAAATAAAAAGCTGTACGGAAAGCTCCTCCGTTTGGAAAGTCTGCTATAATGTGCGAATATTGGTTATTGTTCGCTAAGATACAAAATAAACAGGAGCTTGTCCCATCAATCTTATAGTCTTGCCGTGCTGCTGTATCCAGCTGGCCCTGAGACGGTTAAATGTAGCAGAATATATTACATTTATTTTCCCTTAATGTAACTACTCGTGAGCTAATAATAATAATAACGATCCCGTGGCCTATAGGCTCGTTCCATAATACCGGAAAAATGTGCTGAAAAAAAAAGATAGATGAAAAATAATAATATCTAATAATCATCGTCATCTTTTATTTTAATACCATTGGAGTGCCAAGCATGGACAATTACTAGAGGCATCGTTCGCGCGTTGCTGACCCTAAATCAACTCAAAAACACATTATGATTTATAAACTCTGTCATACTCAGTTGATGAGAGGTTCGATTTGGAGCTGCCCGAGTGGGGCAGGACCTCCACCTTATAGAAGTCCGTAGCCAAATAACACAATTTATTGTGTTGTATTCCTACGTGGTGAATAAGGTTTCCAGTAATGAGCTCCTTGGGGAGGAGGGAGGATTGTTACATTGTATTGGAAGCAGAGGGATTAAACCTTATGCTGCCAACACACTATAACTCTCCGAACACAGAGTGGCAACGCGCAAGTGATACTTCGGTATCTTGAGCGTAAATAGGCTACGGTAACCGTTTCCCATCAGGTGGGCCGTATGCTTGTTTGCCGCTCTTGTAGTATAAAAAAATGAATCTAGAGAAAGAACTTTGTAAGTTTGGAAGGAACTGGAGCTCACTGCTTACTTTGAGAAGGACTTGGCGTGATGATAGGTAGGTAAATTAATAAGCTTGACAGTAAATGATAAATGATGATAAGGTAGCCTAATAAGTTATGAACATATGCTCATAAATACCTATTAAAGGGGAGTGGTTGACGCCGTTGCCATAAATTATGTACAAACAACCATCAATATCGCAAATTCATGATTTGTTATTAATAGAGGTTGCTAAAGCTTAACAAGGGAGCAAAAGATTACGCAGTAATTCCCAGTAATCGCTGATGTAAGAATTACGCGGAACTAGTTATTGCGCATGACTCCACTAGACGATTCGTTAAATATATTACAAATATATGCGATATTGTAATGATACAACACTTGACAAACTTCAATAATAAGACACCATATAGTATAATTTTATTTTTAAATATATTTTATTTCAAAATCCACACGGAATGGCTCGCAGAAACGGGCTCAGTTCGACCCTGCTGGCATAGGAAATCGCCAGCAAGACAACATACCGTATATATTTTGCGTCTTTAGTAGCCATGCTTGAAAGGTTATCGATGCGAAAATCAGAGCTAAAAGCAGACATTTGATAGCGTAAAATCTACATCCAGCAGGCCTTCGGACGTTCGCCTTCAAGCTTAGGACTACATACATATATAAACACACAGACACAAGGTATCAAAGGTACATATTAATCAAAATTAACTACCTAAAGTATTAAAAAATATATTGCCTGGTTCTGTTGTAAGCCTTGTTCAAGAAAAGCGACTAAAAATGTATCTCACGTGGAAACCGCGGATTATGTTTGGGTAATAGTTGATATCGTTTCAGTGGCAGGTTATTGCTACGTTCAAAGGCCGCCTGTATCCAATATCGAGCGTTGTTGACTCACTTGTAAGTATTATATACTAATAACGTTTCTATTGCTCACGATAAGCTATACGCTCTATGTGTACTCGTGATTTGATTGTACGTCTACCTACAGGAACATATCAGGTTTCATGTTAACAATGTCTTAGGGATAAAGGTTTGCTTATTGGAAATAATTTGGCTCTAGATGGAATATACCTAGGACAGACTATTAATGAGAAATACTTAGATCGCTCAATATTACGTAGAAGTATTGGAAGCTTGTTCATCGCCGCATACACATCATCACACTGAATCTCTTGAGGGGTAGGCAGAGCGTGTAGGGTGCCTATCATTTCTCTTTGTTTCATCCATATTCATCGTCCAGCAACATATTTGCTGGTATTGACTTTCTATTAATTAAATGACACTACTCTAACGATTGACGAAAAAGTGTATAAGGCGATTGTAAATGAAAGTGTTGGAAGGGGTACATCTAGGCGGATGTTTCAAGACGAAATCAGGGACGTCTTGAAAAAAGGCCAGGGAGAGTTCCCCTAAATCGAAGAGCATGTATGAAGGGAATAATTAAAGCGGACGAAGCGAAACAAGTATGTAAGGATCGTAGCAAGTGGAAAGAAGTGGTCTCTGCCTACCCCTACGGGAAAGAGGCGAGATTATATATATGTATGTACTCTAAGTATTGTGTCCGTGCACTATGTGAGATGCCAATACACCGCAAGGAATGGTTGAGCTGTTAGATTGCTATTCTGCGCAGTTAACAGTAACACCAGCTTCAAGCAAGCAGTCTTGAAGGTACCGCTAAACATGTTGAGTTTTTGCTCTATTTATGCCACTGCAGGACAAGGGACTCCTCTTTTTTTCAGCCCGCAAGCTTAAACGTTACTCCCACCGTTAATAGAATTAATATATAATACATAATTTTGTATAATTTAAATTGATAAATATTTAATTTATTTTTATAGCCAAATACCGTCACGATTCAGTATTAAAGCATACACAATTGCGTGAATACACATTTCTGCAAACCGATGTAGCTTTGACGTTTGTAATGTACAGTGTATTTATACAAACTGACGGTCCATCCAGCTATTTGAATAAATCTTTATGTTTGAACGAGGGTTGGTTGGAAAACGATTCAAAAATCCCGGATACGTTTTTAAGGCAAATAAATCGGTCCTACAGATTAATTCTACGTTTATTGAACGTGTTTCAAAGGAATATTTAATTAAGGCGTTGCGATTCATTCTACGTAATTATTATATCTAGTTTGGTTTCATTTATTTGCTTATAAATAGCCATCTGTGTCACATTGCCGAGCAAATGCATGTATTCTATATACCAAACAAAATTGACATTGAACATGGTGTTGAGTGGTTAGTTAGGTGTGAAAAGATTCCTGCAGGGTCGGCGATGCGCGAGTGACACCCCTGGTGTTGCAAGCGTCTATAGGCGACGGTAACCGCTTACCATCAGGCGGACCGCATGCCCGTTTGCCAGCCATATGGTACAAAAAAAAACAAGTTTGCGGGTTTGAAAGCGGACTGTACTAATGATTTATTTTTAACTTAAATACTGTAATTTTTCACACCACGAGCTTTAGAGGTAAGGAAAACCACGTGCTTGAGAAACGGCAACGGACTCTCCATCTGTCCACGTTAGTACCTTAGTATATAGCCGGAGAAATGAGGGTGTAACTCCAACCCTGCCCTCCTGAGAAGTGAAGAAATATATCGAACATTCTACGCTTGGTAGGTATCAATTACAGCACCATAGGTATTCAAACTGACAAATAAGCGCTTTACCCCATAATTTTTTATACAGTGAATGGGATACAGAGCAACCCCAACTAAATATGAACGTGCCTATGTTTCTCGATAATATTATTCGAATTGTGCCTGGAGAAGCCTTATTTCCCATCTTTGATTATGGAGAGCTCACTGTTGCGTCTAAACAATAGCTAGATATTGGAACTGGCTTCGTGTTACCGCTGGGATTTTGTTTCTTTGTAATTATAATGAAACAAGGTACAAATTATATGTTGTTATAATAGCTAAGTTTTACCAAGATTATAATAGAATTAATACGAAATATTTAGTTGGCCTATACATACTAGGATCTTTCTTTTTTTCTAATGGTCTTAAAATCCGTAGGGTTGTCAGATGAATAGCAAATATTTCTATAGACTCTTCTAGATCGATCAGTCAGGTGGCAGTGAACTTGAGACCCTGTAACGAGCAAAAAAAGCGAAAATTATCGCACACCGTCAAAAAGTGCAAAATCGAATATCTGGGGCACGTGTTGCGCCATGAGAGATACCTGCTGCTTCAACTAATATTGATGGGAAAAATACAGGGAACGCGGCGCTATGGGAGGCGAAAGAAGTCCTGGTTGCGAAACATGCGAAACAAACAAGGACTGGACCGGAATCAGCAGTGCAGAACAACTATTCCGGATGGCTCAGGACAGGGAGATGTTTTCCGAGCTAACGGCCAACCTCCATTAATGGAGTGGCACTTTTAGAAGAAGAAGAAACGAGCAAAATGAAATCAGTATAGCCTTGGTCTTCATCGAACAACTGTTTACGCGAAATGTTGTGCAGCTCCGGATTACAATCAACGTATGCGCCACTACATCATGTTTTTATTATGTACGCGTATTACCACAAGAGTCCCATGACTTAGGTAGAGGTATAATATTACCCACACTGTTGTTTTGTGATGATTGGGATAGTCACCCGCCCACTACCCAATTTGTGTTGATAAGTGCATAGTAACACTTCACTAGTTGGAGAAGTAAGAAGTAGAAGGATTGCGTGATACGAAAAGTGTTAATCAAGTGTTATAAAAGCACTTTACACGCTCACGTTTTCATATTGATATTCCATTTGCTTCCGAAGTTGTCAACATATTGTTTATTTCCGTTTATGCTCTACAATATATACTGTATATTTATATATAACCGCTTCAATAATTGGAAGCATCCAATGCTACTTCCGTAAGAGGATTGCGGAGAATCATTTTTCTATCCCTTCAGTATACCGTAGTTTCCTACAGTTCCCACTATCTTTGTATCGATATATAATAATAGACCGTTCATGTCATTTGATGAAATGTTTTGTATCATCTATTCGTTTTCGTTGTGTTTTTCTAAAGTGTATTTTGATTTATTTAAGAGGTATGTAAGTCTAAAGAGAACTGGCGCTCTATACTCTCTGCCTACCCCGTTAGGGACTTGGCGTGATGATATGTATGTATTTTATAAAGTTGATAATTAGAAGTCAACGGTTAAATACATATATTACGATCTTTATCGCGTATCCAAATCCTACATTCCATCTAGGTTATTTTAATTATATCTATGTAATATGAAATTGGCATAATACTGAACGCACAATTATTAATCATCTTTAATAAACTTTATAAACTGTATAGTTTGGCTAAAAATTGAATGCGGCGCTAGAAACCAATTTCTAGACCAGAGTAGTTTGATCTTCGATTTTGTATTAAGAGGAACTGAACATTAACAGCATAAGAAAGGGTCCCTATAACCATGGCACGTGGAGCTCTAAGATCTTACTGCAGAAACACAAAACTACTTAATAACGTAAATTTCTGTGATTGATACGGTATAAAACTCCAGTTCATAACAGAAGGTCCATTAGCTCTACTTCTCTTAAACGCAACTTATTAATATTGTAATAACATTACCATTCTAAACCTCTCTCCAAAGCAATAGCCAGTGTTGTAACATAACCACACAATTTGCCAAAGTTATTCAAATGCCGTCGTGAATCGGCGAGACTTTCTTCAACTTAAAAGAGCAGTCTCGGGAATGTACCTTTTTATTCCTAGCGTTATTTATATGTGTTGACATAAATGTGGCAGTACATTTTCTAGCTTCAGCAATTTCCATATACGTATATTGTAACGACGAGGGTTGATTGAATGATTGAATCCGGATCGAGGTTGTGCGGTGAATGCTGCCTAATCAACCGAGATCAATGTTTTGTCAGCCACGCGAGCCGGCTCAGTAAGCTTCTAAGCCAATGTATTGTTGCCTGACTATTTACATATATATTAACATACATAAAACGCAATACCCATATCGACAAATACACCCGTTCGAGCCGGTGTTGGCAGTTGATCGAAAGGGATTCGATGGGATTTTTTTTATATACTAATATTCAAAAGGCGTATGTATACTCGTGCTTGAGTATCGGCGATGGACTCGCCATCTGTCACGTTGGTACCTAATATACCTCTGGTGGAAAGTGGGTGTGTGGGTATTACCTATACACCTCTGCCTACCCCTTCGGGGACCCTTGTGGGAAGGCTTGAGGATATTATTATTATTATTACTAATATTATACCGTATTTTTTATATTGCCTCGGTTACCACTTTCTATTAGAATGGCTGCTGCCTACCAACCAGCCTCGCTAAAGGTAGCAGAAGTAGGTCAGAGAGACACAGAGATCTTGATGAGTTCAAATTTAAGCCTGTACTCCACGAAACGGAACAAATGAAATCAGATATTTTTATTCTCGAATATTTATACTATTTAGACCATATTCAAACAAAGAAAGATTGCCAAAATAATATTTAGTGAAAATAATCTGTATGTCCGTGCCTATTGATATTACTGGGAATTGGGAAAAGCAACGAAGCTTCCTACATAAACACACATACAAGGGATTTATGTAATGGACATATGAAAGCACCGTTCTCAAAGCTGCCCGGAGCGATTCGTTCTCTGGAAACGTGGTCATACAGGGAATTCATTTGATTATACCGAATAATAATAGCCATTTTTGCTTAGCATTAGTATATGGATAATGTTAAGTCTAAAAAAGGTTTGTGAGTCTTCAATTGGAAAGGTAATGTTGTCTGATTATAGAGTCAACTGAATTGTCCTGACATCCTAATCTACTCGTATGTTTGATGATTATTTTATTTACTAATTATATAGTATTAGCCGTGGTGGCCGAGTGGTTCGAATAGTCGCCTACAACACAAACTGCATGCTTATCCCTACTGTACCAATGAGTTTTCTGAACTTACATATCGCCGTTTCGCAAGCACGAATATGACTTCGAATTTCATCTCAAACGTATGCAGTTTCCTCTCCTTTACCATAAAGTGCGCAATGCGATTAATCATTATGCTTATTATATAATAATGTACCGTATTTAATTGTATTTTCCCAACGTTTATATGTTTAACTCTCCCAGGGGACTTTCGGTAACGAATTCCCATCGAAAGAAGTCTTCTTTTCCAAAGGCTCAGACTCCTTTTGTTGGGAAAATCTTATTTTAACCTCCTGAGAGGGTAAATACTGCATACTACGAGGCTTGACCCACAGAACCTTGCACGTGACATCTAAACGATGCTAATTGAGCGGCGTCTTGAAGCGAGAAACAGAATCTCCGGGTTAAATCAGAGCTGCCATCGAAGTCAGACAATACTCAGCTAGGAAATACTGTGTTCCTGCATTTTGTGAATATGGATCACCTACAGGTTCTTCAACAAGGTTTTAATTATATAAATAAATTACACGAGCACTGAGAAGGTATAAAAAAGGTTTTTTTGTATAAGGAGGTTTTACTACGATTACAGAACGAGCCTTATATTCATTGATATTGAGTTGAAATTTGAATGCACACATTTTCGAAAAAGGTAGTATGTCTGATATTAAGTGTGACCTTTCTGGAACGCGCACACTAGCAACGATAAGAGTTATTAATACACTTCTAGTATTAAGGGCCAAATCCATAATCCAGGCATCAACAAATTGACACAAAACTATACATAGGACTCACCACAAAATACATTTTATCACTAGCCTTAAAATACACAAATAACACAAATATTCCCATGTACGTAAATAGTGTATTCACAAACGTATAATTTATTCACAAAGTTATTTGCACTTGTATCGAATTCATTTTATACGGAAGGCTCAATGCTCACGCATTACACTCAAATTAAAAGCCGCTGAATATTTTGTGTAAATAAATTGTGTAATAAGTTGTTACGTAAATAATATGAATTTGAATGCAAATAATAAATATTTTCGTTCATTTACTACCATCGGATAGAGAATATAAGCCGTGGCAGAGTGATTCGATCAGTCACCTGCAACTCGAAGATTGTAAGTTCGAATCCACACCACGAGCTATACAGTGAAGGGAAACATCAAGAGGAAAACTGCATACGTTTGAGAAGAAATTCAAAGGCGTATATGTAGTCGTACTTGAGAAATAGCGATGGACTCTCTGTCTGTCATCTCTGGCGGAAAGTAGCTGTGCGCGTACTACTTATAAACCTCTGCCTACCCCTTCAGGGACACTTGTGGAATGAGAGTATGTTTGGATGTGGAAATATTTATGTGCGGCAAGACAATTATCCTATACAAAAGCTGTAAATAGTAGGTACATGAGCAGCAGACAGAGAAAAGCAACGGTTCACTTTAGGCTCACATACTCATACTCTTTCGCTTCGTCTACATTAATGAGTCTATTCATACATATTGGTTCGGCAGTTTCAAGAGGTTTTCGTCGATTTGATCAAAGTAGTTGAAAAAAACTTATTCTGCCTCTCCTTCCATGCATTTTCGCATTGTATATCTTTCTTGAAAACCTTTTTCAGTCATCCTTTCTATATTTCCTTCTTAGAACAATATTTATTTTGAAGGAAACTTATATGAAATATTATATATATAAGCTTATTAGTCAGAGGAGAACTGCTTAGATATCCTCATACTCCCTAGTCAAAATCCCCAGCAAAGCAAATTCAAATGATCGAACACATATATTCGTTAGCGCTCTCCCCAGCTCAATAACCAAAGGGCAATTATATTCAATCCGAGCAGAAATTCCTTTGCTAGGTGACTCGGCGTCTACTCCCGCAATATTAACACCGTCGGAAATTCATTGACTTTGTATTATTTAGTCTGAGATAGGATGATTGACTCAGCTAACATCTGCAAGGAATTGTTGAGATGTTTCCTCGGTATCGGCTTTAATTACGGCCATATCTCGTATTAAGTGCGGTATAAACATTACTAAACGCTGCGATAAAGTAAATACTTTAATTTTATTGGGGTATTTATACCCACACACTCGCGACTATAGACACTTTAGATGTGTCTAGGCAATTATGTAATCCTCTGATTATTTAATCTACATAGTTGCTCACTCATTCATTGGCTGACAACTCCGCAGTCTATCTGCAATTTGTATTTGTTCTTGCATCGCTATTCCTATAAAGACATAAAATTATTAATATCTGTTCTAATAACACCAAAAATTTGCTCTCCATGCTGTACTCTCTTTACCATTTTTTTTCCTTTGCTAAAAAATTATCTTTATTTAAGTATTATACGTAGGAACGAAACAAAGGCGTAGGAAGAGGTGTATAGGTAGTACCCACTCACCCACTTTCCATCAGAGATATATTTTAGGTGCTAACGTGACAGTCCGTCGTCGTTACACAAGCACAACTATACGTACGGCTTTGAACTTCACAACCGCCCTTATATCTCAAAAGAAACACGCGTTTCTTTTCGAATAAAATAAATAATGTCATTCGAATCAGCATTCGGGTAATAGCCAAATTTGCAGCAGAATAAAATCTAGAGCGCCGGTTGTCTAGAACAAAACATTCACATTTCCGCCCAGTTCATTAATCACCGGTATAACCTTGGTCTCATTTTACAGTTGTGATATTTGTATCAGCCAATCAATCTGCCTGTCAAAGACTCGACATTCGTTTTTTTTTTGTAATAGTTTTATTTTAAACACATTGGCTTTCGCGTCATTTGGGGATGCCGCTTGACTTTTTCACTTGCCGTATGTTGATACTCAATCAAATAATTCTACAGAGGTGTCAGGACTATAATAAAATACATTGATGATACTCAAACACGACTGTATTACCGTCTCGTAATTAAATATATACATTCTTAACGTATCTAGAATAATTCAAGTACAGAGTGAAAATATGAACAGGATCGGCAATGCGCGAGTTAGAGATCACCCATGCTACAAGCGTCCTAAGACTTCGGTAACCGCCTTAATGATATAAAAAAACAATTTTCTTATAAATTGATTGCGTACTCGAATCAAGTTTCTATAGGCTATTAAAGTCTGTGTTAAGACCGACCGCAAACACGGAGTCTCACCTCGAAAGTTTGGCTGTCTAAGTAGCATCATGACGCTAAGAAAAGTAAAAAACAACCATACAGATCTTTTTCACTTAATTTTCAGGCCAATCGGTACTAACGCCATTTTACAATGAGTAATGACTTCCTCCTCATTTCGAGGAACAGTGTAAGCATGTGAGGAGTGTGGCAACCCTAACTACCACACATCTCCGCATCGCTTCGCTGTCACCTGGTCCTCAGCTCATTCGTCAGCCCATGTTCTTCCTCAATATTTTGGGGAACAACCCACACAAGATTACCGTCAATTCTCAGCACATGCCCCACAGGGTGCTTCTACATAACACTCAAGCCCTCCTTCAAATACACGCTCGCGCAGTATGTCTCACGTAGGTGGTCAACAACAATGACTATCCGCCATGGCTGAGCACCCAGAATTGCCAGAGCACGAACATACATTATCAGCACACACACACACACCCACATTCAGCACACATACACCTACATTCAGCACACACACATCCACATTCAGCACACACTCATCTACCACAAATCCGCACAACAACATCAACTCATACTAATATTTGCAACTCTGCACATACAGATCATTGACCCATTTTACTACCTATTGTCTCACTATTGAAGTTTAAAACTTTCTCAAAGCCAATAATGAAACGATCACACACAAGCTTTCTAATCAGCACATATCTTGTTATAAACCCTCCTAAAGGGCCCTGCTTTGGGGGCCGTCATAAATAGCTGTGAAATCTACCAACCAATATTTATCACGTAATCAGCACACAACATATTTTGAACCATTAACCGCCGGCCATTTTCTAATGGGTCGTCCACTCACTGCTCTGCCCGAGCCATCTTTCGAAGATAGGCCAATCTCAGCCCTTCAACGTTTTCAGCTCATTCGAGCTCTTTCTCAGCGCTTTGGAATCTATGCACCAGATCCTACCTCCATACCTTACAATCCCGATCCAACGACTCTCTCCTACCTCCCCTCCTCAAGTTGGTGAACTAGTACTCATACACGAGGACAACCTGCCTCCGCTCCATTGGAAACTTGGAAGAATTGTCAGCACATTACCCGGGAAGGATGGAGTGATAAGAGTTGTGGATCTGGACTCTGCTCATGACTCTCAGCCCGGCCGTCCCCAGGATGTTTCCGCCAATTGGCGGAACGGAACGCGGCGCGCGCGCTTCCCGGTTAGCCGGTGACTTTTGACAGTGACGTTTCAATACAACCCATACAGCAGTGCAGTTCCGGCCTCCGGCCGATGTAGAAGTACGGGTGTGACATCCGCCCGGGGGGAGTGCGGAGGACCCCCGCCCGAGGCGGCGCGTGTGCTCTTCTCTCAGCTCTCATTCTGCTCGATATACAGTGACATTAGAGTTAGTTCGAACCCCGAGCCCGCGCGCATGAACTCCCGCCCGTGTGTGCGTCTAACTCTCGCTTGATTCGATCCCCGCATAACGCTCAACGCGCATCACTGCTCATATTTCGGCTCGATACCTAGGAACTAGAAACTTACATAGACTTAGTGACTTTGTGTACTCCAATAAGTGAAGGAAGAAGGAGTTTCCCGTGCCACGTGCCGCGTGGAGAACATACATCAAATCAGGTCAGTTCACCTACTCTCATCAGCCCATCCGTTCCCTTCACACCCCCGCTCATATCTCTTACTCCGCTCATCAGCTCATCGACCACCGGGGCCCTCAAGGCCCCGTCAGCCGTGGTAGTTGAAATGTTTTATGTCTTCTCATGCACCGTCAATATAACCAGTTCAAACCTCACCTACCAACGAGTTTTTGTAAATTTATTGATTTATCACATTGCCAATTCTGAGTTGAAGTTCCAACGTATGTGACAATATTGTTAGCTTAGCACGGATAGTAACAAACTCACCATCAGTCAAGATGACAACAAATTTCACCTTCACTTCTGGAAAACCCATCGAGAAATCTGATAATGTTGAAGGGGGATTTAAAAAAATACAGCTTTTAATTTAACCTCAAGATTGGGTTAAGGTACGTTCAATTATACCTATCCATAATATTTTAATAATAATCAAAGCTACGTAGCACCCCACTCTAGCATTCGCTTTTAAACGCAAAGTTGGTAAAGTTCCAAGCTTGAAATATGAAGGCTTGAAACTTTTATCAAAGGTTTGCGTAAATCGCCGATTTGCTACACTAAGACGTGTACTTACGGCCGTAGACTGCGCCGAAAAATATGTAAGATAGAACAGGGCCTTGAAGGTATATAAATACTGTACATCTATATAAAGATTTAATGCATACTCATACTTATACGGTTCGGTTTTGTTAACATTTTAAGCATTTTTCTTTGTTGTTTATCTAACTGTAGTATTGATGATCCAAGTGTAAATTACTTTAACAATCTATGAATGTTTGTATGTATGTTTTTTCTACTTTAGTTTCACTGCGGCGGACTTATCCCTCACGGGGTAGGCAGAGAGAGTAGTGTCAGTTCTCTCTAGATTCTTCATTCTTTCGCTACGTCCAAATATATGAATCTCTTTAAACATGTATTTCATCCATGTCCATCCATCCATCCAGGAGGTTAATCCTCAAAACCTATATAATATAACTAAAGCAGAAAAACTCAAGCCAAGGTTATACACACTCTTTTCTAAAATAATACTGGCTGAAATAAATATATGACATGTGACATGACATTGGACATTTGTGATAATAGACAATAAAAAGAAAAACAGTCGAGCAGAGAACCCGACAATAGCGTCGACACATCTCTACTCCAGAGTCACACAAAAACTTTGACATATGAGCAGTGTTTGCGCGCTTTGGTCGTGGTAAAGTTTTGAGCGCAACATCGCAGTAGGACAGTTTATGAGTCGTGAGCGGACATTACTCAGAGAAGTTCCAACCATGTGTCGCGTGTGTTTATTGCACTTAGAACAATAACGCGCCACGCTCTGAGACTCGTACAACAACTACGAGCAACGGAAATTCTGTTAATTACTCCAACCGTAAAATTTCGACTGTTCATCGATTATTTGGTTACCGAACCTTTTAGCTTATAACACTTATATCGTATAATCGTACAATAAAAAAATCTTAAGGTCACCGTGTAAAAAATATTTTGTTTTAATTGCTGACGAGTGCAATACGCGCACAAACCCTTTGTACAATGTCTTGCAACCCTTTTTCCCATTCCTAGCCATCTTTGTTTCCGTAAGCATTCATAACCAACTACAGTTTCAATTGTAGACACTTCTTATCAAAAATAAGCAATCGATCAATAAATTAAATACTCGTACCTTTATAAAAAGAGTTGGTTTGAAATATATTAAAGTACCAAACACGTTAAATTTAAACCAAACAATTTAATTGACTTAACTGCATTAAGCTACCAGGAACACTAATAATTTCTTTGACATCCGCCATCTTAACAAGACACTGTTAATAAATCGAATTCCGGAGCCAGATACCGTCAATGACACTTTTGGAGGCTTGGGACTTTCCCTTGGGATTTTAAAGAGGTGTAAGAAAATGTAGGTTCCAGCGTGACAGGTGGCAACTTCACCGTAGGACTCCCCACACAATACAAGCAAAAAACTTTGGCAATGTAAACGTGTTGTCATCATGACACATAAAATAAATATACGATCTTGAAATCGTAACAGGACTCAAGATTGGACGTAATCGTAAAACTAAGCCAATCGATCTAGAACTTTGTAACAGCGTTAGTCGTAAAAGTAGAGTATTATTTACGAGCACGGCTCCCAACGGTGAATATATTACGTCCCCATTGGCATCTGAACCACCTGCAACCTGTGGCAATAAACATATATCTGCATGCTTCAACGGGATTTAAAGATGAGTCTGAAGCGTTTAAAAATAATAAGTATTATTACAATAGTAGAGAGAGAGCCAGTTCTATCTAGACTACTAATAACCTCTCTGCCTTACCAGTGCTACTCCCACTAAGCTAACTAACCCTAGACTAGGCAAAAGATTGCAAGTTCAAATCCCGACTGTACCAGACTTTTCTCAATTCGGGTTTTTTTTTTACAATAATAATTTTACTTTTTTATATTTGAATTTATTCCATATCTTGACCAGAATTAGTTACAGTACTGATGACAATATTTGTGTCCCTTGTTTAATTTGTCTAATTTGTGAATGTGAGAACATTGTAGGCTTTGTAGATTCTTAGATCTTGCTAACATTGTTATAATTATCTTGTTTTATGTATGCTTTGTATAGTAAGCAACGACATCTATTGTCGGGCCTACGTTGTTCCCCTATACTTGGGTACTATTGCTGTAACGAAAAAATATTGTATATGCCTAATGATTTGAAAAGAGTAACCATGGAGTTTCTTGCCGGTTCTTCTCCATGGAAGCGACCAACCCGAACCGTGCTTCTTTTTCGACGTTTTATAAGTGCCCACCTGGGCCTATGTGAAATAAAAAAAAAATGATTTTGATTGATTTTGATTTTGAATGAGTTTTTCTGAACTCAAGTATTTGTGATGAATCACACTACGAGCTTGACCGTGAAGAAAAACATCGAGAGGAAGCCTGCCTACGGTTGAGAAGCAATTCAAAGTATGGATAGGCCTGCTTAAGTAGCGGCGATGGACTCGCCATCTGCCACGTTGGCACCTAAGATATATCTCATGCGGAAAGTGGGTGTATGGGTGTACCTATACAAGGCGTGCGGGTAATATATATTCACGCCTTCCCAGGGTCCCTGAGCGGTAGTACACAATGTGTACTACAACAGCGGGCATAATACAATGCAAATTTGAAAAGTACATTGAACAGGTGTTGCCATCTTTTGTCTTATAACACCGTCCTCTATATCTTTAAATGGCTTACTTGCCACATACATTTATCGAATAATTAATAGAAAGCTTTATATACGTTTAATGTAACCAAATACCTTCTATAAAGGCACTAGCGTCATCGAAACTGGGGCACGTTCAGTAAATTATCCTCCGTCCCTCCGTTGTCAGCCTTACGGATTTCCCCGCGATATATCTTCCCGCTGGGATGGTTGTGAGTAAGTACAGTCGTTGTGTAAAGTTTCTGAGAAATAAAGTTGTTCTTTAAAACTCTTTAACCCATGAATTATGATGGTTTATTAAAATATATTTTTGTAAATTAATTGTATTTCTATAAATATACGACGGATTACGGTATAGTTACGTCATAATAGTATTCATTTCGTCAATTAAAAAAAACGTGTCTTTACTTCCCTGAAAGTGTAGGCAAAGGTGTAATGAGAAGATACCGAAACCAATTTCTTTAAGGAAATGTTAAATATAGTAAATAGAGACTCTTTTGTAGGTCATTGTACATTGTGCATTTATATTTGTGCCTAAAATATATCGTCCAATAGAACACTTTCGAATGGATATTTTGTTTCCAATATATTTTGGTGAAAAGCATTCGTATCGCCAGCTCGGTATCACGCCTTAACACCAAATAAAATGAAAAGAAAAAGCGTTCGAATTTAGAACGGTATATGTTTTCGAAATACAATTTATTTATTAGATTTAATGTCGCCGTAATGGACTCGCCATCTGTCACCTTGTCACCTGAAATATATCTCTGGCGAAAAGGGGGTACTACCTCTGCCTACCCCTTCGGGAACCCTTATTCGAAGGCGTGAAGATATATATGAAGTGAGTTGAAGTAATAAAATATTCTAATACAATGTACTTATATTAATATATATTAGTTAAGAGAAAATATATTTCTAATTGTTATCACGGTCTTAAAGAGTAGTGTGTTACGAAGCAAGTTTCTGCTCATGATGCAACTTCGGAATCACTTATTATGATTTGGGATGTCTTAGGCGGTAAAGGTTTTTATCGGTCCTCATCCGTCCTTCATTATTTATTGGGCCGATATGAAATATTCATTAATAATATCAGAAAGCCTTAGAAAACAACATTTGTATGTTCCACTGAGGCTCTTAATGAGATTCAGCTCCGCTGTCATGCTTAGGAGTACATCAAATTGTGTCTGAATAATGCATAAGCGAGACATCCCCTACATTTTAAAAAGATTGATGTAAGCAAAATAAAGTTGGGTATTTTATTTACATTGTAAGTGAAGGTGCGCATCATAATTTTGTAATGAGGAGCTTATTTTTGGAGTGTATTTTTTTTACTCATATAGTATTTAATTAATGTAGGGTCGTCTATTTTAGCGCCCAACACTTATGTATTACACCATTGCAAGAATACCACCAATTGTCTTTTGTAAGAGTAGCTTAAACTTAAAAAAGTTAGTTTAGATAAAGCAAAAGTGTATGCAAGAAGAGGCGGAGGAAGGCCACGTTCCAACTACCTGCCTACCCTACCTACCTACCTACCTGGTATGCAAGTCTAGAGAGAACTGGCGCTATATACTCTCTGCCTACCTCGTTAAGGACTCGGCGTGATGATAAGAGTAGTTTAGCCACTTGTTCCAGTAAGCCCAAAATTCACAAAGTGTCATCCTTTGTGATCAATGTTAGCATTTACGTTACACAAACTCTCAAAGACATACGTAGATCGAATCAATCGAATACCCTAAGATGGGAACCCCCAGAGAACGTACTCAAAATGTAGTAATGTGACTGATGAATATGAATGAAGCGATAGAGTAAGTATGTAAGAGAGAATTGGCGCTACATTCTCCCTAATTTTGACATAATGATTTAGATATGCAATTTATGTATATGAAAATTATAATCCATGTGATTTGACTACATCGACATTTTGTATGAATATATGAAGTTCTGTGTAAAGACTGTAAGAGTTTTTTTTCTTTTACTACTTAAAATAAGGCTAGTACCCTACTGTTCATGGTAGATAAATATATAAATGTATTTTTTTTCATCGGATCGTAACTGTTCAATTCCTGATTGTACTCAAATTTCATTAGTTTGATGACATCATGGACCCAATACCGCAATATACCTCAGTTAGAAAATTATTATTCTTCTTTGGTATTCTTGGCAATGAAATCGGTAACGAATCACACCGGCGGGAGGCTGATTGACAGATGGCCTGTCTCGGTAATTGAGACAAATGCGACTGTGTCTACTCCAATAAATCTCTCCATGGGTTTTATTGATATGTTACTTCAAATTTTACATTATATTGATTATTCTATATTGTGTGACTGGGCACGTGGCACATTCGTGGAAGGCCAAGTAGAAGATGGCGGGACAAATTAGACATGCATCTGAACGATTGGTCGGAAGTTGCGCAAGATCGTGGGAAGTGGGGAGAGAGGAGGGAGGTAATTGTATAGTGGTGGGAAATGGATGGCTTTAAATAATAATAATACTAATAATAATAATTGGAACTTAAAATTCAGCTTCGTCGTAAGTATCAGTTAATTCCAATCTTCGAGTCAGACTAATCGACACTTTTAATACCAAGAGTATCACTCGCACATTTGTCTGCAAACATTTTTCATACCATTTTAGTACAACTGAATAGTGTACTCTCAAGCATGCAATCTCGAGGGGAACCTCAACGCGGAAACATTAATTTGTATGAGCTAAAGCCGATGGGGACGACTTACAGCGTACCGACTGTCATCAATACATACATAGGTAACACATTGGCCACACCTGTCTAAAGTACTTGATTCGACCCGTTATAGTTCATAATTCTTAATAATAATAATATATTCTTTATTGTCCAAACACATACACATCTAAAAAACAAACAGTAATGATAAAAAACGTGTAGTAGGCATAATAGGCGGCCTTATCGCAAAAGCTATTTCTACCAGTCAAAGTGTACCAACCATCAACCAGTGTAGAGAGAGATAAGAAACAGAGAAAGAAAAGGTAGGCGTGACAGTCTAGTCAGTCTTCTTATTTCTAATGTATTCTTAATCTTTTACTCTCCGGTGTGCAGGCCACACTCTTCTTTACCACTTCGATAGTATGGCTGGTATTTATGTCAGTCTATTAAACAGGTGCTGCTTCAAGCTGGTGAAAGACGGCTACAAGTCTTATACTCAGTAATATTTATGAGTTTGTTTAATTTTCATATATATATATATATATATATATATATATATATATATATCCTCACGCCTTCCCACAAGGGTCCCCGAAGGGGTAGGCAGAGGTGTATAGGTAATACCCACACACCCACTTCCGCCAGAGGTATATTAGGTGCCAACGTGACAGATGGCGAGTCCATCGCCGTTACTCAAGCACGACTATACATACTGCCTTTGAATTTCTTCTCAGACGTATGCAGGTTTCCTCTCGATGTTTTCCTTCACCGCAAAGCTCGTGGTGTGACTAATTTAATTTTCTTTTGTATTGATATCGTATTCGCGTGAATGGTTTTATGTTTTGGTATTATACCTAATAATGATGTGATCAAAATTATATTTATGAGCAATTCATTGCTATTTCAAAGAGTAATTGCTGAGTTTCGTGCCTGAATCGTCGCATTAAAAACCACTTTCGCGTTATGGCGATGCCAAATTCTGAAGGCCTTTATGTAATAAATTCAGGCCGAATGACTTTCTATGACATTATAAGAAGTAAAAAAAATAAAGTCACGACAGAATGAGTTCGCGAGCTGATAGAGTGAGAACTGGTGCTCTCTTCTCTGCCTGCCCCGGATGGGACTTGGTTTGACAAAGATAATTGATTTGAAAATCTTGGTTTGAAAATAAATAAAGATACATTTAAATATGAATGAATATAAAACTATGGAGCCTAAACTAATAATGCGAAACAAGATAGGTTGAGTAACTAATTCCTGTGATCTCTAGAACTTTGGAATTAGCCAATTAGTAGTGATTGGGGTCGACTAAATCTAGTCCATTTTAACCCCACTAAGGCAACAAAAGTCTGCGCGTTCGCCGCTAGAGACTTTGCATCCCTGTATGTCTCCCTCACAGACACACACAAGCTTGTACAACGGGGAGTGTTCTGAAGAATAGTTCGACATGATGCCCACTTCTACCTTCTACCACCGCACCTCTCGCGATCGACAAGGAATTCATGCCCATACTTGGAATCGCAAAGATTTCGTACTGCGCGATCCCAAACCTTCCCCAAACTACCAGGCGGTGCAATGAGCTCCCTGCTGAGGTATTCCCTGGAAAGTACAGCATGCTTCAAGATGGGTGTGAGAAGATTCCTACTGGGTCGGTAGCGCGCGTACTATACCCCTGGTTTTGCAAGCACCCATAGGCGGCGGTAACCGCTTACCATCAGGCGGACCGCATACTTGTTTGCCGCTATCATGGTATAAAAAAAGTATTGCGACACGGTACGACTCTATAAAATATATTTCATTTGCACCATATATTATCGAAATGATAAAATGTAATGGATTACGGTGTTAAAGCAAAACCTCCCATCTAAGACCCAAACTTTTTTTTTAGTAATAAGTATTATAATCATGTCACATTTAGCAGTGAAGATATTTTTTAATTTTGGATGGCCTTTAAATGGTCCAAACCCTTCTTATAGGAAAAATTATAGAGTCAATAATTTGGACGTAGGTACAGGACATTGCTAGTTTAAAGTATAAGTACCTACAATTAATAATAATAATAATAATAATATATCCTCACGCCTTCCCACAAGGGTCCCCGAAGGGGTAGGCAGAGGTGTATAGGTAATACCCATACACCCACTTTCCGCCAGAGGTATATTCCGACTGTACCAATGAGTTTTTCTGAACTTAAGTACAGTGATTAGTCACACCACGAGCTTTACGGTGAAGAAAAACATCGTGAGGAAACCTACAATTAATGAAATACAATAACAAAATTTTCTTTGAAATGAATATTTTGTTAGTTCGAAGCAAGTTTGTATTAAGTTTGCAAGGCCTGGTTATTGTGTTTGAGTAATAAAAAAGTATGTCGACGCGAAACTGTTATGAAGTTACAAATTAATTTAAAACGCTTTTGAAACTCAATTTTCGGATTTATTTTATCCACCAATGTTTACTGAATAACAATCATCTACTTGTTGTGACGGCCAGCGCGCCGCTTTCATCAATCTGATTTGTAAATGAATTTTATATTCAATCCCTTTTCTATTCAATACTCCTAGCGATGCTGGGCTTCGATAAATAAAAACAACAACACGCGTCCAGCAGACTGTGAAATACCCAAGCTTGGGCAATGGGAGTTAATTTTTAACTTTGCTTGTTTTCCAATGTAGACTGTTAAATAAATGTAGCCTTTTTATCTCTGTAAATCTCATAGTCAGTCGTTTGTTATAGTGAATTTGAATAATATATTAATATTAATATAAATACGATATTTATTTATTTAATCCCGACTGAACCAATGAGTTTTTCTGAACTTAAGTACAGTGATTAGTCACACCACGAGCTTTACGGTGAAGGAAAACATCGAGAGGAAACCTGCATACGTCTGAGAAGAAATTCAAAGGCGTATGTATAGTCGTGCTTGATAACGGCGATGGACTCGCCATCTCTCACGTTGGCACCTAATATACCTCTGGCGGAAAGTGGGTGTGTGGGTATTACCTATACACCTCTGCCTACCCCTTCGGGGACCCTTGTGGGAAGGCGTGAGGATATATTATATTATAATTTATTTATTTATTTACACGTATACATCTATTATTTGTATGTATGTATTTATATGTATTCACGCCGAGTCCGTGTAGCCAGAGAGAGTAGAGAGCCAGTTCTCTCTAGACTTACATACCTCTTTGGCTTCGTCGACATTCATCAGTCTCTTAATACATGCTCCTCGGTTTCAGGTTTCTAGTACACTTGACGTTCCCGTCCTAGTGTCCGATCGATTTTATCTAGTGAGTTCTAGGTCTTTCTCCGCCTCTTGCACACACTTTCGCATTGTTTATGCCAATCAAATACCATGCGGCGGGAGGTTAACCGTTAATTACGTCACAATTAAAATTATATTTCCTAAAATTCATTCATAAAATTTTCCTCGACGGCTTAGGGCAGACGTTTTAATGAAACCATGTGAAAAATCAGTCACAGAAAACCATTGTTAGTACAATAAACCCTTAAACATACCTTTATATTCTCATTTACACAGAAAATAATGTGATTATGCACCTCACGTGCAGATTATTATGAAAACCGAGCTGAAACGGCGCGGTTTCAGTGGTTTCATTTAATTAAAATATTAAATAACCTCCCCGGAGTTTTAATGAACTTTAAAAATATTAATCAAAATCTCATAATATATTTTTAACCAGCGAAACACGGCCCTGAAATTGGTTTAATTATAATTTTTCATCGCTACTAGAGACGGCCGTCTCGAATTTTATAGATAGGTACTCACTCATCACATTAATTATGATGGATCCATTATCATTTAATATTTTTTATAATTTGTATGTATTAATTTTAATAGGATCTCTCTCATGAGAATGCCGTTGAGATGCGATCTCTTCGAAAAATGATGCGGAGAAACGATATTAGATCGACTCCGCAATGATGAGATTCGCAAATCAACTGGCGTGAATGAGGGCGTGATTTTAAAGATGAAGAAAGGCATGTTACGTTGGTTTGGACACATAGAAAGGATGAGTGAAGAAAGATTGACGAAACATATATAAAGCAAAAGTGTGTGCAAGAAGAGGCAGAGGAAGGCCACGTTCTAACTACCTGGATCAAATCAATCGGACGCTCAAGGATGGGACCGTTAAGAGTACTCGAAACCGCCGACCATGTATGAAGAGACTGATGAATGTGGACGAAGCGAAAGAGGTATGTAAATCTAGAGAGATCTAGCGCTCTATACTCTCTGCCTACCCCGTTAGGGACTTGGCGTGATGATATGTATGTATGTATCTCTCAACCAACAACTCAACCCAAATATAACTTCCTTCAGCTAGCAAGGAAGATATATTTGGATTGAGTTATATATAAATAATGTATTGGTTTTAGTATACAATACTTTTAAAAAAAACATTGATAAAAAAAATGTTTTGCCTTTACATTTAGCAAAAACCACTAATTAATTTGAAACCTGGCGTTTGGAAAACGGTGTGCGAATAGAGATATTATGTTTAAGGCAATCTTATAACTTCTTTCCCCTTTCATGAAGAAATATACACGAAGTTCAATTTCAAGAAGTATATAAACAAACGCCAACGACGTATACGTACTTAAAAGTAAAGTAGGTATGCCAATATAACTCTCCCAGTTACTGGTAGTTAGGCGAAGGCCAACTTTAGTCGCAGTATCCGTGTCCTAAGTACTGGGGTTTGTTAGTAAGTGGCCGAGTTGAAAACTGGTCCAAGTTGCAACACTTAGGCTCGCGTCGGATTACCTGAGCTGAGGTTCCAACCAAGTCTAGCTCAATATCTGCGTTTACACTGATAGACTTGAGGAAATTATAAGAGCTGAGATTAACCTTGACTAAATTATATTCATATACATTTTCATGTCTTCTCACATGGGTCCCCGAAGTCCCCGGGTATCTACCCTCAGCTTGAATTGAATCCACAACCTTAAAACAGCTTGCTCAAGCTGCGAGTTTTAAGAATTACTTACATACATATCATCACGCAAGTCCCTAACGGGGTAGGCAAAGAGTATAGAGCGCCAGTTCTCTCTAGACTTACATACCTCTTTCGCTTCGTCCACATTCATCAGTCTCTTCATACATGCTCGTCGGTTTCGAGTACTCTTAACGTTCCCGTCCTTCAGAGTCCGATCTATTTGATCCAGGTAGTTGGAACGTGGCCTTCCTCTACCTCTTCTTGCACACACTTTTGCTTTGTATATCTGTTTCGTCAATCTTTCTTCCCTCATCCTTTCTATGTGTCCAAACCAACGTACATGCCTTTCTTCATCTTTACAATCACGCCCTCATTCACGCCAGTTGATTTGCGAATCTCTTCATTGCGGATTCAATCTAATATCGTTACGCCGCACATTTTTCGAAAAGATCGCATCTCGACTGCATTCAAGCTATTTTCATACTTCCTCTGACATACCCAGGATTCGCTGCCATACAATAAGGTAGGTACCAATATCGCGTTGTGGACAGCAACTCGAGCATTCTTGCTCAGACTTTTACTGCCCATCAACGCTGACATGGCCCCATTCACCTTATTTCCGGCAGTTATCCTTCTTTCAATATCTTTTTCATACTTTCCATCTCGTGTGAACATGCTTCCAAGATATACAAATTCATTCACTGTTTCTAGAATTTGCCCATTTACCGATATAGCACACTCGGTCACTTGTTCATCTCTTTCGAATACCAGAACCTTAGTCTTGCCAGCGTTTAGGCGCAGGCCCTTCTTTTCACATTCTTCTTTCATTATGGTAACTAGTGACTGCAGTTCGCCCTCTGATGACGCCAGTAAAACCGCGTCATCGGCGTATAGTAGGCAGTTGACCACTAAGTTTCCCATTTTCACTCCACATCCGTTCGTTCTTAGTGCTCATTTTTAAGAATTATATTGTAAAATTATATTCTAACGAGTACAATAACATAATGCGCCGAAAAATACGCCTTAATTAAGTATGTATTATGAAATAAAAAGAAGCCCTAAAAATATGTATTGCGCTATTAAAATTCAGAGAAGAAACATACGCGTATTTCTTCAAATACTCACATGATATTGGATAGGGATAACTTATAAACAATACCGTGTCTTGTAAAGTAATCGGGCCCGTTATTGAAGACAAGATTAAAATGAAGCCTTAGAGCTTTGGAACCAATAACGGCATAATATTCTCTGTCATGCAAACTAAAAGGGTTTAATATTCGTGAAAATATGTCATAATATAAGCTATTCCTTACACAATTTTCAAGAATCAAAATTATGAATAACATTCTTCGTTCATATTAAGGATGCTGTATTTTAATACATGGCGTAACTATGTTATAAAATTTTGTTGAATAGTTAGTACTAAAAACTTTTATTATTTAGTAAACGTGCGGTATTTTGCTGCCGTACCATAATACCGTATATATCTCTGGCGGAAAGTGAGTGTATGGGTATTGCCTATACATTTCTGCCTGCCTCACTCTCACTAGATGTATAATCATCTACATCTACATGTACCTCAATATAATAATAATAATACAAATGATATTTCATAAACAATTCGAGTGGCACAAACTTCTATTTATTTAAGTTTGGCACGAGTTCTTCCGGATACTTTCATTTATTCATACTGTTTTGACGGGCTGCTGAAGTTTTATTTTTCTTAATCGACGGCTCTGGCTTACTTTCCTTTATGAATAAATAATGTCGTTGACTTTGTTACTCACAAAGTAGTAGATTGATTTATTTTGGACTGGGTGGGTATAAATGCGTTAGGGTTCCTTTACGAAGGCCATGCTCAGTTTCTGAATTTAAGCTCTGTTTTTTTACATTATTCTATTACTGTTATACTGTTAATATTAGCTATTTAGGCGATATATGATAAACTAAATCTTGCTGAATTATAATCCCTACTTAATATTAATATATGAAGAGAATCGCAAAACAACTGGCGTGAACGAGAGTGTGCTTGTAAAGATGAAGAAAGGCATGTTACGTTGGTTTGGACATTTAGAAAGGATGAGTGAAGAAAGATTGACGAAACAGATATACAAAGCGAAAGTGTGTGCAAGATGAGGCAGAAAAAGACCACATTGCAACTACGTAGATCAAATCGATAGGACGGGAACGTCACGAGTACTCGAAACCCACGAGTATGTATGAAGAGCCTGATTAATGTGGACGAAGCGAAAGAGGTATGTAAAAGCCTAGAAGAGAACTGGCGCTCTATACTCTCTGCCTACCCCGTTAGGGACTCAGCGTGATGATGTATGTACGTATGTATATAATATTAATATAAATGCGAAAGTAATTGTGTCTGTCCGTCTGTTACACTATTCCACGCGGACGAAGTCGCGGACACGGCTAGTTGACAATATTTTTTTTAATGGCTAACGGATATGAGTAGAACATACACCTCTTCTAAATCAATTGCTACACACAATATATACTGACGCTTTCGTAATAGGGACCCTATGATTTATAAAATGATCCTACAATTGCTAACCTTGATGTAACAATTAATTTAAATTTTGTGGAATATTACCTTGCCAGTAAATTTATGTATTTACGTTAGCTAGTAATAATTTAGTTAATGTTTCAATGTCGGTCGAACAATGTGGGTCAAACAAAGAGATCCGCTTCGAACGGGGAACAAAACGCATCCGCTTCAAATTAATGGTCAGCTTATCGATTTGTATAACCACTGACACATACTGGCACATTTTGGATTTCTCCTGACATTGTTCTCCTTTAAAGACGTAGTAGAGTGGTTTATGGTGGCGCCTGCAACGTCAAGTGTGGTGACAACAATGAAAATACACCGCATAGTGGTCCTATCAATAAGTTTTCTTACTACTGTGGAAACAAGTATGCTATCCGTCTGACGGTAAGCAGTTACGTTGCCATCCCGGCAGACATCGTTTCACGCACTTAAAGTAGTTACATCGGCTATTCCGTTAGCATCATAGTAAAAACATTGCAAGGTAACCTACAAATGTTGGAGATGAAACTTGCCGAAAGATTCGTTGCCGTCTAAGTATGTGGGGAAAGAAGGGTGTCATTACACCACTGCCTATATCTTCGTAAATCGTAAACATTCCTATTTAACTGTAGTGTTGCGTGTAAGAATACAAATAAAAATTTTGTTTTTTAATTCCAAAGTATACGAAATCCGAAACAATGAAATCAAAAGTGATTTTCCGTGTTTTCTTTGGACTGTCACTTAAAAATTGACCCGGCAACTCACAAAGACGGACGGCGAAGAAAAAGTTGCTTCCCGATGCATTTAACTATTCATAAGCTCTCCTGTGAGCCCCTCTGGCTGCGAAGTTTCGACATCGACCTTGTCACAGACTTAAGTGACAAATTATAGCCGAAAGTCGAACGAGTCTCGGGAAATATAAAAAATCTACCTTTTCTTAGTCTCTCACCTTTTAGAAGGACTGTTAATGGGTAATCTGACAACTTTCTTAACGATTTCTCTTTCATAGCAACTCTATATTCTAAACTGAAATAATAAGCAGCACACGAGTGCTATCCCTGTTTTTTTTTATACCACACGGGTGGCTAACTAGCATGCGGTCCGCCTGTGGGGGTTAAAAATAAAAAAAATACACAGGGAGCACTTATTGAACGCACGC
>JACCPG010001118.1:0-36164 GCA_016069955.1 Drepana arcuata | reverse complement strand
AGAAATATAACGCATTTTTAGTTATAATCATCTCTATTCCCCATACTATCTTGTCCGTGGTCTAATTTTCTGTCGTATATCTCGGAAGCCTTCCATACGGTTGAGTATTTGGATGTGGCTGTTGATATGTCTTCGGATTCTACATGTACCAAAACTCTGCAAAGTTTTCACAGGAGTAGCTACGAATTCTAATAAAAAACATGAACTCCATAGCTATACGTATGTATTTAAAGCCAAAACACAAACAAGTAGGGTTCTGTGCAAATTGTGTAACATTAAGCAAATTCGGTCAAATTAGCGAGCGCACGGTCAATTATAATCGCTGCAAATTTCACCGGCGGCATAGCGGTTGAACAACTGTTGTAGTATACAGAAAACAGCGATATTAGCATTATATCGCAGACTAATTGCGCCTTTCAAAAATACTACACAACAACTAAATTGGTATTATTTACAAAGCGATTATGTAAGTTTCAGCTCAAATAAGTGGAGCTGAGGCGGTAAAATATTTGTTCATTACTCAACGCACCCTAATAAATTTGTTGGTTTGTTTAAAAACTACACGCATACTTTTGGCAGTAAATAACGTGGCTAGAAAGTATTTTGCGCAGTCATGTAAGAAAGTTCGTTTTAATATGAATGGAATCCGACACATGGCAGCAAGACGATATAAATCAACTGAAACTCATAAGGTGTCTTGTTTTGTATTGACATGGAGTTGGCATCCTTCACTAACAACGTTTGAGGAAGGTCAGATGTGACCTGATGATTGACGCTCAAAAAATGTTTAGTCTCGTCATACATGTGTTGCAAACGTACAACTTTAAATACTTTGTTTGTTTGAAACAATATAGCTGGTGTGAAATTGTCTGATATGAAATGTAAAATAGTTTTGTATTACGAATATCATTGGAGAAAGGTTTTATGTATGAATTTTGATAGAGGAAGCTAGAGATCTGAGAAAGTTGGCAGTTTAAAGGTTGATAGTGAAGAATGTGTTGAGTTGCGTTCAGCTTATTACATAGCACATTTGTACTGTAAAAGTTAATTAAGAGTTATAATGTCCAAAATATATTTAATGATAAATAATATGGACAGAAAATCGTCATATTAAATCAAATTATGGAGTACAGCATGGTGTTCTTTAAGAAGGATGTGAAAAGGTTCCTGCAGAGTCGGCAGCGCGCGAGTTATATAAACTTGGTGTTTCAAGCGTCCATAGGCGGTGGTAAACGCTAACCATTTATAAAAAAAAATTGAATAAGGACAAAGTATTTCCTCACTTTCAAAACCATGATGAAGTACAATATCTAGCAATAATATTTTAGTTGACTAACATTATCAAAAAAAGTATCTCATAGCATGATGATACATACGATTTGGAATTCCTTCTCAATCGTATATAAGGTTTCCTTGTAATGTTTTATTACTTACTGGTGGTGTTATTTATTACTGTAGGTACATTACCGATGTATTACAATTCAGAAAACATCCGTTGGCACATCGGATTTGAACCACTTGGACACTATGGTTCGTATCGAATCCTGTATTGCAGAAAGAGCAGAGTACCAGTTTTTCTAGACTAACAGGCCTCCCTCATTTCATGTACATACATGCTCACAGATTTCGAATACACCTTTACATTAATTGTCAAAACTTTCATACGAAGCGTTTAAAACATTAAAATGTCCTTTTCATGACATTTTTGTAATTTCATGTAATCCAAGGATTATGCGAACATACACGGGCAAAACTGGCGAGCTACAAGGCTTTGTTAAGCCGCATGAGGATTTTAAGGGATTAGTATTGTATAAAACATTTTGAGCTATCAACTCTTCATTTCAATATTTTATAATGGCTCAGGAATTTAAATCTTTGTTATAAAGGCACGATTATGTACTTATAACTTTTGATATCCATTTGAAATAAGAAGATTATTAAAAATATTATTATCTATATTTTCACGCCTTCTTACTAGGGTCTTCTCATGGGAAAGTGAGTTCAAGATATTTTAGTGTAGCATAGCAGTCTATCAAACACGAATGTAAATAACCTCTTTCTAAAATTTTATAAGTATTCTATAAGATTTATAAGAAATCTAAAATTTTAATGATAAAACCACGTTTTGTTACATTGACTGCGTTTTTTCTTAACTCGTTATCTCTTTCTTTGTATACCCTAACCCGTGTGCATTATAGATTATTTGTAGTCTTTTGATTCCTTCTCTAATGTGTATACATGTTATGTCTTTGCAATTTACAAAAAAAAAATGTGCAATTTCCATGCAATGTTTTACTCCTCCTCCTTCTAGTGTTGTTATCCTTCCTTGTAGTGTTGTTAATCACTGTTATGTTAAAAAAATTGGTATTGGCCGCCATGCTTCGAGTTTTAAACCCAAAACTACTCGGCTACCACATTCGTGAAGAAATAACTATTTAAATTTTATTTAAAACAAAATTAAAAAAAAAACAAAATTTTCAGAATTTGTAGTTATTTTATTATAATGTTTCTGATTTCTGATTGATATTATTATATGTAAGCCTCAAATTAGCGTAAATGAACATGTCGTGCTAATTTGTATAAAATAAAAAAAAATATAATCACCATATACAAATCTGAAAATACAAATGGCACATGCAGTTAACCCTTGCAATGTCCCATCGTCGAAACAAAAGGGGCGGTACATCTAAGTTAAGATAATTTCATACACGGATACCCTCATAGACTAAGTAGGTACATACCTATTCAATTCCACCTATTCACTAACATTTCAACATGGCTTCCATGATGGCTTCCCCTAGGACAGGCATTGTTTAGTGGTACTTAAAAACTAATCCAACGTAGTGCTGTTAAAACAAAGTACACTACAGTCCCTGACAAACCCTGATTGGTGGAGGGTTGTACAGACATCTCTCATTGTCCCATAAGAGCCTAGCTTCCCCCACTTTAAATTGTCTACCCACTTTTGTTTTGTGCGTTTAGCGTTTAACTATCTTTTGAAATTAGAACTATGAGGGATATTTGTGTTTTTTACGCATCGAATTTTAGAACTATTCGAAATAATTGCACTCACTTTTAATATAACACATAATTATATTGTTATATGTTATTATATTGTATAGAAGGCATGTTTGAGTAGGTACTATATTTTATTGCGCTCTTCATATCAACATATGCAAATATTGATTTAGCGACGATCAAACTTATCTGTCCTTCTCAACGAAGGCTAATTTGTTTCTTATGCTCATTATTATACATTACAATAAATGCTGATGAGTCGAAATAAAGCCCAAAAATAATTAACTGTTTGATTTCTTTGCTCCATGTATAACAATCGTATGTAAATAGGAATGGAATTGAAAATATCTGTATATGCATCTAATATTAATATATACCTATAAAATGTATACGCAAATAAAACAAAAGCAACTGCACTTACAGTGTTAAAAGGAACGGGGCCGCATGATTGGCTTAAAACATAAGAATAGTCGCTTTCAACCCTCCCGCTGCAGTATCGAATTGCGGTCATGGAGCTCGGGTATCAATTAACCAAAATGGCCGCCGATATAAACTTGGTAGAAATGTTTTCGGAGACTTGAATTTTGTAGTTTATATATAGAGCTATGATACAGATATCCTTCGGGGACAATTTTCCAATTCTTGGCAATTTTTCATTATTAAAACGGTAATATTCTCGTATCTACGCCTAAGAACTCCAACTTACTCTTTTAAACATATTCGAAGACACAGGCATATATCACCATCATTATTGATTTCGTAAATAAACAGTGATTGTATTGTTGAATAATGTGTCTATTTGTTTGTGTGTATTTTGTAAATAATTAGATTAAATAATTAGTTTTCTTTTAATAGATCTTCATTAGGATTACGTGAAAATAATTACAACTGAATGCGAACAACAACTATTTATATATAAAAGTGAAGAAACAAACAGCATTAAATTAATATACTCTGCTGCTGTAAAAAGGAGAGATACTAAAAGTAATAAAAGTTAATGCAAACGGTTAATTGCCGAGTTTATTTCCAGGTTTACTTAGCGCTAACAACCAGAATACAAGCAATAGTTTTTAAGTGAAAGCTTTAACATACACGAACTGTGTCATTTAAACATTTAAAGGGTTAGTTCAGTATCTACGCTTTCATACCCTGTTTTTTAAGTTCCAAGAGATGGTGGGACGATTCTATAGTCTTGGGTAGATACTTAACCTATTTTAACAAGTTTTAAGGGATTAGGGAATTTAATGTATGATTAAGGGATTTTAAGTATGGGATGATTCTAAATACTTTTATTTAGACTCAAGCAAATTTTCCTTCTAGTGGCAACTATATATAAATTAATAAAACAATTATTTAAATAAAAACAAAATTAATAAAAAGCCGTGGTGGCCGAGTGGTTCGAGCAGTTGCCTGCGACGCAAAGGTCGCAAGTTCGAATCCCGACTGTACCAATGAGTTTTTCTGAACTTAAGTACAGTGATTAGTCACACCACGAGCTTTACGGTGAAGGAAAACATCAAGAGGAAACCTGCATACGTCGAGAAGAAATTCAAAGGCGTATGTATAGTCGTGCTTGAGTAACGGCGATGGACCCGCCATCTGTCACGTTGGCACCTAATATACCTCTGGCGGAAAGTGGGTGTGTGGGTATTACATATACACCTCTGCCTACCCCTTCGGGGACCCTTGTGGGAAGGCGTGAGGATATATTATATAATAAAACAATCATGAGTAAGGAACAAAATATTCCACAAAAATCACACAAAGATCCGCCCTAGGCAAATACACCGTATACTTCGCAACCCTTTTCATTGAACTCAAGACCTATTTTACTCAGTACATACTATCACCCCGATCCCATCACGGGGTAGGCAGAGATTGTAGGGCGCGACCGTAGTAACAATAGTTCAAGATGTAATATCGAAATATATTTTTTATATAAATATATACTAACTGTATTGTGGCTATTTATCATCAGCGCCTCTATTCCCTCATGCGTTAGGAAGAGAAAAGGCTAGTTAAAGCCAGAATATCTAACCACAACTTCCTTAGCCCTTTAATTAAATCTTATGTGTGAAGACACAATACTGAAATATAAGAAATATATATACATAACATATGTATGTGCATAAATATCTTTCTAAGCACATACCGCAAATGGCCCGTAATGTGAAAACTCATATTTTATACCACTGACATTATCTGCGTGCCTAGTGTATATTATAAATATTGATAAATGACAATAAAATGCTGTAAACAATAGGGTTATTGCTTCCCGTTTCGGATCATTTAACTCGCACGTGACTAGCTCCGTTAGGGTTGTCTAAATGTTTGTAATTATTTTATTTATTACGAGTATCTTCCTTTTATTTATGTTTTTTTTTAAGTTTACATCATGACATTAAAAAAGTTAGATTTGACGTCTATACGAATGTTAACATAAGATACGCCTCTAAGGCAAACAAGCGTGTGATCCGGCTGATGATAAGCGCTTACTGCTCCCTATGGACGCTCGCAACTATGATTCGCGCGCTGCCAGCCCTGAAGGTTTTTTTCATACCCTTCTTGAAGCACTCCATGCTGTACTCCCTAGAGAACCCGCAACGAGGAGTTCATTTCACAGCCTCAGCGCTCGTAGAAGAAATGATACCAAAGAGTTGAATAGAAAGATTATAAACTCTGACAGTGGTTATCATATTTTAACATCTACGCGCCTATTTACTATGTACAGACCACTTAAGTTTAAACCAGGAATCTTGACTTTAAAAATGAATACTCTGGATTAAGTATTCATAGCTACACTTACATATTTTGCGGAGATAACAAAAAAGGAATTGTCTACCTTCAAGTTTAAAGTGGATTCAAAAACGGCTTGGATTCACAATTGGATCATAGGTGGCGCTGCGATCGTGTTTGAGGAACCTAATTTTTTCACCCAAGCGAAGCTGGGCGGGACAACAAGATAAATATAATATAGAAAACGAGCACGTGTGTAAATCTAACATTTATGCATCCCATGATATTGGAGCGAAAAAAATATTTTTGATCAAAGTGTAAAAATTAAATGATAAATTAATTAAATTCGCCTTTAATTTACGAGACGATAACTAATTCTACCCACAAATGTTGGTGTATATAACCAAGTAATAGGGCGCAAGTTATTGCCCTTCTATTGGTTATTTTGTTTATTTAGTTTGCGGCGGTTCAGTTTACAACTCGAGGCTGTTTGCTATTCCATAGTGTGAATAAATAATTGTTGGGCCCTTGTTGAATATTAAAACGGGGAGGACTAGGCGGATGTACACGGGTGATCTGATAACGAGTATAACAGAAAATAAATATGCTGAGCTTTTATTTGCTTAGATAACCTGCGATTGCTAGTGGCGATAATGTACGTGTTTTAGACTGTGGTGCCATTACTACTTTTGCTATACATTTTGTTTTATACATTTACAAGCTGTGTTCCGCTGTTTTATCTGCGTTACATTTTACGCAATTAATCTATTATTAGCTAATTAATCTTTGGGCCAAAGTCAATCCAAATCCGTCTAGGTGTTCTGGCGTGATTGAGTTACAAGCATACTCAAAACTGTTTAATTTATAACCTTAGTAGGATAGTTATATTGTTTTCTTGTATTTTATACTGCGTAGAAATTTCGAAGTCAGTTTATTATTTGGTAGGTATATTCTATCAAATGTGAGCAGGTAGTTCCTCACAAAACAAAAAAAAACCGTACTAATGTGTTCACCGTCGAGTTTATTTATGATTCTTTTCTAATTCCAGCACTAGCATTACAGCACTACAGCAAAAGAGAAGTTTTTCAGTAATAATTAAACAAGAAAGATAACAGAAAAACCCCATTTCCGTCCATTCGATGCTCATAACTAAAACATCCGTACAAGGTTCAGTGAAATTTTCCTCAACGTCCCTATTATTTTTGCCAGACCGCTGGGTACCCTACGCTCGCCGAATTTCAGTGATCCTCCCCTATTTACATATGCGAGCGTGTGCGGTTTTGTTTCTATTTGCGCTAGTAGGTTCGTAATTACGGCACTGGGACAAATCCCCAGGCGAAGTGACCACAAACATAGAGTTAGAGTTCACAGTATCACACAACTTAATTGGTTAAGATTACATTCTTACAAAATAAAAAATGTTTAATACTTACATTTTAAATAATTAAGTCACAAATGAAACAAGTTTAGTATAATAATATAGTCGTACCACACGTGAATTCTAATAGTTACCTCAGTATCGATATTGCAACTCAGGAAGATAATTGCTATAAATATTGGATCCTTATAAATAATAATTAATCCATTATCTCCAGCTAAATGGTTAATAAATTTCAGTATTATTTAATATTGTTACTTGACGGATAAATTTTCTATATGACCTAAAATTATTCACACTAAGGCTGCTCTTAGGATATTCAATTATATAATAAACAGTGTAAAATTTTTCCGATAATTGAT
The DNA here is from genome assembly GCA_016069955.1 of Drepana arcuata. NCBI lineage: Eukaryota > Metazoa > Arthropoda > Insecta > Lepidoptera > Drepanidae > Drepana > Drepana arcuata. The sequence goes on along the minus strand of JACCPG010001118.1, from coordinate 28,670 downwards.
ATTAAATAAAATAAAGTCTGCTTGAAAGGAATTCGTAATCACATTCTCTCAAAATCCCAGTAAATAGAATTTCATCCAGTTGTTTCTTTGTATCAAATGTTGCTCGATTTATTAAAAAGCTTTTTCTTACTCTGAAGCTACTTAAAAATCAATCCGACCCTTGGAGTACTCGTTTCAATCAATCAAAGTCCGATTGAAAATTCAATAGCAGTAAATGATGACTGGAGAAGGATTACGTGACTACATTAGGGACCAACTCCAAAATAATTTCGGCATTTTTCTCTCTTCAAAAGTCCACTAAGCTTAAATAATAAGCTTATCTGGTTTTCCTTAAATGTTCTCGCTCAGTGAATCGAAATTAAATGTTGTTATTTTCAATCTTCCTTTCCGTTTATGAAATAAATTTCAAGAAATAGCAAAAAACAGAGTTCTTAGCGCATTTCAAATAATGCTAAAGATGAAATCAATATTTTTAAGTATAATTGTTGAACAAAAGAATTATGAGCCTGTTCACTTAAAAAGAGTTTGTTTCCATTATTTAAAGTTAGTTTCAAAGTATTGCCGATTAAAATTATTATATTAAAGTTGAAGTAACCACAGATGTTGGTTTGGTGGACGTTTCTCAAACACCTACGTCCTTACATAAACATCTTTTGTATGTTCTCAGTCGTATTTCTACAGTCTATGATCATTGGCAAAACCTAGGGAATCGCTCACGAGCTGCCGAGATCATTACACTCATAAATAACATAATATATGTCAATTTATCGTAATGATGCCTACAAATTCAAACACATTAATGAAAATATTCATCGTATTGGGTAAAATCGTGACGCGCGTTGAAATGGACACAGGATTTCGCGATTTATATCTCCCTCTCAGACGAAAGCGCGTGCACAACAGTTCGTGTAGTGCACACGATAGCCATCTACGGCTGATACGCAGTTAATAATGTAACGCGATAAATAATGCAGGTGAGCTTGGAGCCCCTTCTTGTTCAGTCCCATTCAATGCAATCGACTTGTTAAACAAACCATTAGAAATTGATTTGAGATAAATTATTTTGTTGTTTTGTTATTAATTATTTTTTATATTATTCTCAGGGGCTCGCAGAATAGTTTTTTACTTTATAAAATTGTTATGCTGTTTAGATAGTGAAGTGAAACGACGATGTTGTCTGTTAATACTTAGAAATACTTGATATGTGACAATGGCTTTCCACATAACCTTAATTAAAAACCAATATCTATCGTATTTTAAAATAAGCACAAGTGAAAACTTTTCAATCAACAATAATATCGTCATCATTAAGCACGAACTATTTTCAGAAAGTAAGTTACGATCCATTTTTAAGTGCTCCCATTCCACAGTGGCGAGATGAAGCCATAAATTACGTGTTTATACCGACCACTGTATTTAAAAGTGTATAATTTAATATTTGTCGAGTGCCAAACGTAATTTTTCTCATACGGTACGATGCCATTATAGGTGATTCACGTTTATGCATCATAATAAAAACGCCATAAAATCGCCTTTATTGGCCATCCTCCATGCACGAGCAGTACCACAAAATTAAATTATACCCTGCTTATTAAATTTTAGTTGGCTCCGAGAGTATATTTAAAAAATGGTACAATCGTAAATGAATTCATATGCGCCAAACGATCTGGTTATGGTCGCACTTTGCTATGATTAATGGTTATAATTCAATGTAACATCATATTTAGGGAAGGCTGTCCTGAGAAGTGATCGAGCTGGCTGGCTGCATAACATAATGTCACAGGTACGATTTACGTTGAAGGCTGATATTTCTGTAATTAGCAGAGTTTTAATACTTACATTAACCTTGGGAGCCCTATGTACTTATTATATAACTACCTATATATAAGTATGTATTTCATTATCTCACAATATAAGCTTTGTTTTGTTTGAGACTAGGTTGTTTAAGAATTTGTGCGTTGTAAATGTGTCTTAATTTACCTTTATCACGGTTCAAACACAATAAAATATTATTATATTATATAGTAAATTATGAGCTTCTGAATACAGAAGCTCATAATTTACTATTTATTCATTATACAATAAAATTTATTGGGTCATGAGCAGTTTTCAATCATGGATATCTAATCTGCGTTTGGTGGTGAAATAACACCAAGAGAAAGAAGAAAACCAAAGATACCTATATAACATTGTGTCTTAGAGACGGCTTTATACATAAAAGGTGGAGCTAAGTTTTATACTATACAAGTGTAAATTTGCTCCGTTCTCTACTTGCTCTACCCAGCATGTGATTCGGCGAGAAGATACCTATATAAAATATATTTTTGTATTATAATTAGTTGGTTAGCATAATTAACATTTAATTATATATTGTTGTTTGGTAAAAAAGTTAGCATTGCCAACAAACTCAGTTGAATCCCAAGTAATCTGATTAAATAAGTACCAAAAGGAAAACACAACAGCATAATTATTTACATTTGCTGAGTAGACCAATCCCTTCGAATTGGAGTGAGCTTCAAAATGTGAATTTCTGTGGCTCAAGAACGGTTCATTTAATTTATATTGATTTTTATGGTTCGTTAAGAATGCAAAAACTTCTATTAGACATTCTTTGTTATGTAAATCGTTATCCAAAGTGAAACAATAGATTTACTCTCCCTGTAGACAATATACTGTAAGAAGGTTTCATCAAAATGTTTGAAAGATTTTTAACGAGAAGGACCAGTGAAGTAGCCTCCGGAGCGAAGCGATGTAACGTTTGCCTTTTGATGTGAGGTCTTGGGATGGGTTGCCAGCTCAGGAGGATACAAACATTTGCGGCTATGCTCGTTCAAAAAGGCAAGGCTTCATGACTTTTTGGTGTAGAAACGCAAACTATATTTGGTTCTTCGCACCTTGACATTGATTTCCATTCGAGAGGCTAGAAAGTGTAAATAACAATTACTAAATACTTCTTATTAGCTTAGAGCCGGAAGTCTACTTACTATCTGTGGCTACCCCGTGAGGAACTCGGTATGATAGTATTAATAACGAGCCACGCCAGCGAACCACACATTGACGGTGAGATTCACCTGCCTACGTTTGTTGTCGTTCCAGCCACTTTTTTTTTACGCTTACAATACCAAAGTATCACTTGCACGTTGCCACTCTGTGTCCGGAGAATTATACTGTGTTGGAAGCATAATAGGACTAATCCTCTGCTGCCAACACAATATAAAAATTCTCCCCCCTCCCCAAGGAGCTCATTACTGGAAACCTTATTTACCGCGTAGGAACACACCACAAAAAAATGTGTTATTTAGCTACGGACTTCTATAAGGTGGAGGTCCTGCCCCAGTCGAGCAGCTCTAAATTCGAACGGGAAAACCGTTACGCCCTACCTCTCTTTAAACTTAAAGCATGGAAACGTGACATGTCCATTTCTTATATGTAATATGTGTATCATCCCACAACGGCACCCACCATACATGACTTCATATACCTACATCTTCGAAATTCTTAATAAGCGTGCTAAAGTAGCGTATCTCATGATAATTTCCTACACTGAAAACTGACAATGCAATATACTGAAATTTAAAAAGACTTAATCGCTAGAGTTTATCGAAACTTGCACCTGCAATTTGATGTCGAAGGTGACTATTTAAAGCTTTAATATTTAGCTCGCTCGACTTGGTTCAAATTGTCATGTCAAGTTCGTTGTTATGAAATTCTAAAATTTAAGTTACATAGCCTTAAAATTTCTTGAGTCAAAGCATATTGAAAATTGGAGCACGGATTTTATTGAAATCAATATATTTAATGTGAAGCAATAAAATAAAATGCAAATGAAAGGAACATCAAGTGCTACAAAAGACGAGCCGACATTTATTGGGCAATGGTACCAATGGTTAAGTTCTTTGTCATAGCCGACATTAGGCGACCGTAATTTGTTTTTATATTCCGTATAATAGGGTGCGTGGCATTAGAACAAAGCTAACTGCTTCCTGTTTGAGTTACGGGTACAAATAATTCCACTTAGTGCCGCGGTAGCCTTTATGTTTTGACAATTGTGCGCCGTTCGCTACACAATCGGTCTTTATTTATCGTGTAACGTATTTTACTTTACTAATGGATACTTTTTAGTGGTTCGATGCCTGGGTTTTTTCATCTTTTCTAAAGATAGTCCTTTTAATGCAGCCAAATTACATTCGTTGGTCCTGGATAGTGTTGTGTTCCTGCGGTAAGAGTTTCTAGAACTCCATAATGAAAGGCTAAATTATGAGGTATTTAATTCTCCAGTACGTCTGTATAATTATGCTGGATATAAGTATAAAAAATGTTAACATGTCATAATAGGGCCGATTCCGAACATAAGTAATAATGTATCCTCACGCCTTCCCACAAGGGTCCCCGAAGGGGTAGGCAGAGGTGTATAGGTAATATCCACACACCCACTTTCCACCAGAGATATATTATCTATCGTCTATTCTAGAGTCTATCGCCGTTACTCAAGCGAACATAGGTGATACAGTTTTTTAGGAATATTTCAATGTTTGTGTCCATTAAAGATTTTCATCACTAATCAAATAACGAAATTGGTTTGGACACATAGAAAGGATGAGTGAAGAAAGATTGACGAAACAGATATACAAAGCAAAAGTTAGTGCAAGAAGAGGCAGAGGAAGGCCACGTTCCAACTACCTGGATCAAATCGATCGGACGCTCAAGGACGGGAACGTTAAGCGTACTCGAAACCGACGAGCATGTATGAAAAGACTAATGAATATGGACGAAGCGAAAGAGGTATGTAAGTCTAGAGAGAACTGGCGCTCTATACTCTCTGCCTACCCCGTTAGGGACCTGGCGTGATGATATGTATGTATGTATCAAATAACGAACACCTACCTATCCCTTATTCGTTATATCGATCATCTGTTTGGTACAATTTTTACAGGTTTATTCTCAAAACTGTATACATTGTTAGTGTTGAACAATTTACAAGGTTACCTATGAGAAGTCATAAGCCTATGTTATAAACAATGAGAATAATAAGAATCCACCATCTCGTTGATAAAAGTTTCGATAGAGACAGGACCACACACGATCAAAGCGCGACGAGAATAAAGCAGTGTCCATAAAAGTTCCTTTTCAGAAATAACCACGTTCGATTTCCGTGTGTTTTCGAATAGAAATAATAAACATATCAGCAGTCAACTATTTATTCAATTTAACAGTCTATTTCATGGAACTTTGGAGTTGTATTTGTTAATGGAATGGCAATATGCTGCCGCTAAACCAATTATTCTGACAAGACGCTAATTTAATATCCTTTAACAGTGTTTCTTTACATGAAAATGGATCAAACACCTTTTATATAGTAAGCCTTTTTATAACAATAATTACAAAGCTGTTTGGTCATAAAACTTAAAAAATATGTATGTATCATATATAAAAAATGTGTATTAAAAAAACGTACTACACATGTATAATTAGGATAGGCGCTTGTCGACTATCCTAATTATACATGTGTAGTACGTAGGAAAATTTTAATATAAAATACTAGCGGCCCGTCTCGGCTTCGCACGGGTGGACATACATTTTATAAGCATTTTGGCATAAAATTTACTTTTTCTTGCAATTAAAATAGCCTATATTAATCAGTGATAATGTAGCATTCAAGTGGTGAAAGAGTTTTGAAAATCGGTCCAGTACTCTTTGAATCGGTCCAGTACTCCTTACAAACATACTTACATATAAATCTTTCCACTCTATAATATTAGTATAGATATTTAAAAAAGAGAGTAAGATGAAGACTTAAATTAGCATACAGGAGTCAGACCACAGAAAAAGTGTCAGTCATGTCGTATAGGTAGCCGAAGAGTTTACGCTAGATACAGGCATTTGAACTGCAGCAAATATGGTAAAGCCCAGCTCTTAAATTTATGATGAGAATGATGGTGATAAAATTAATGAGAGATGATAAAACAATAGCAATACAATCTCATTCCTCTGAAAAATCTCATGTGGTAAGCCAGTTTTATATTGCTAGCCAGAGCAAGAAATGCATAAAAAATACGATGTTTTATTGGGACAAATCAGCTTAGTGCCTTAGTACGAATATACCCATTAAAACATAAAATATAGTAAACAAAGAGCGAAATTTCAATCCGTTAAGACCACGTAATCTTGTTGCTTCTATTTTGCTTTTTAATGTCCTGTGGTTAAATACGATTGCGGGTAAAAGAATAATGTAACTATGAATTCTATTCTCGATTTTGTAAATTTCATTAAGTGCATACCTAATTAACAAAAACGTATGATTGAAAACCTTCATGGTTATCGATTGTGATAGTTTTCCCATAGAGTTCCACATCGGGTAGGCTGTAGGCCCACTACGGGATAGTAGAGCGCAAGCTCTGTCTAGTCTATCTCTTTCGCTTCATCTAAATACACCCTTTTCATTTCAATTCATTACTATACTTTGGAGGAAAAATTAAAGTCAAGCAATATCTTAAAATTAAATTCAAGCAATATCTTAAAATTAAAGTCAAGCAATAAATGTGATACAAAGTACAATACCTTGGGGTCCTGAAGCTCACCGTCTTTATAAAGAGGACTCGCTACGTCTATTCAAAACCGCTCGTGGCAGGCGGGCTGGAACATATTTCAGAGATTCAGCATTGCTATCCATCGTGGCAATGCTAGTCTTCTTGGGCCAATGCCGAGGGATACCTGGATAAAATATTTTATCTGTAAATTAAATATATAATTCAGAGCTAGTAAAAACTACTTCTGAATTATCAATGTTATTGATATTCTTTATCGAAAAATTATTGGGATAAATCGCATGAAGGATGAACTAGTACCAAAGCTTGTTAATGGAATCAATTCTTTGTGTTTTTAATACCTATTAGCATTTTAATTAAAGATATTATTCATGTTTGTATTCATGTATCCCCAAGCGGGCCCTTGACAGCAACTGCTACAAGCTACTCTGTTACGAGCACTGACTATCACGTGAGGTAGCCGTAACTTGTGTAATGCCTAAACTTTTAATACTTTGACCGAAAGCTATTTATGATTCTATTTTTATTCCATTTCGGTAAGCAACATAACTTGATATTCAATGTAATTTGGTAAAGTAACTTACGTTACATATTCCAAAATCAGTGAAATAAATGAAGTTAGTTAATTTTGTGGGTGAACTAAGAACGGTCAGCGACAGGCGATAGCCGAGGTTACGGAGAGCACCTATAAATTTTGTAAGTGTCAAGAAACTCAAGCTTGACTTTTATCTGTGTGACCAGACGAGAATCCGTGGTATCGGTGGGCGACAGGAAATAAGGGCTAGTGTCCCCACCCCTTGGTGCGGCGAGATTAATTCACTGAATAAATAAAAGTCAGCGGATTAGGGCAAAGTCGTTTCCTCCCTCTTAAGCTGACCTCGCGTGCGTTCTGAAAAAAATGCCCACCATATAAATAAGTGTGGACGATACTGGATCAAAGTGAAAGGGACGTATTTGTTTCGTTGATTAATTACAGGCTATAAACAATATTTCTTTTACTAATACTGAACATGTGAGAGATTTATATGCTGTATTACAAAGTGAAGAACTTATCTTAATAAATAAATGGAGCCGTGGTGGCCGAGTGGTTTGAGTACTCGCCTGCGAAATTATTATTGCTGTTTCCGGCGGTGCCTCCAATGTGTTTTCTGAACGTCAGTACAATGATTAATGACAACACGAGCTTTAGGCTGAAGGAAAATATCATGAGGAAACCTGTATATGTTTGAGAAGTAATTAAAATACTTAGATATAGTATTATGTACGATCTTACTCATGTACATGGGAAAGCGCGACGAATTATCGATACTTATCTTAGGCGAAAATAAGGTGTTGTTGTCGTAAGGTCTCTTGGTGAAGAAGTCTCTTTCGTAACCTACATGGGTTATATGAAGATATATATATATATATATATATATATATATATATATATATATATCTTCTTCGTAATTGATTATGTAACATACAATCATCTTTTGAATGTTTCAATTAACATGAATGACAAAGTACAAACAAGGATACATCATGTTGACATGGAGGGTCTGGTAGTCTCATGAGATACCTTACAATTCAACGGCAAAATTTTCGATTTGCGCTACGCAAATCTCGGCCGTTGTTTGCAAAGTACAAATATTTAATCCCAAGTTAAACAAAGATATGCGTATATATGGAAAGAAGAGTCGGGAAATTTAAAAAAAATCTTTTAAAACTGCCAGACTTTGATCATAAAAAAAAGCTTAAAGATTTTATGTAAAGTAAAGTAAATAGTTGTTTGTTTTAAGTCCCAGTCGATAATACCCACTAATTTTATAAATGGAGGTAATAGTCTCTCAAAAAAGTGACAAGTCAGGCCTTCCCTTAATCTAAGTATCTCAATAATTATAATGAGATATAAGAGATTAGGTTAAAAATAAAACTGATATAGGAGAATTTATCTTTAAGATCTAAAATCAATCGCCGTTCGTTAATCACGCAAAAACTCGAGATTGGCACGACCGATTTTGATCAATTTTTTGTGTGTATTTGCATGGATCCCGGCTAGCTTGGATCAGATCAGAAATTAACAATTGGATCCAGTAGGAGCTGCGATTTTGTTCGGTTTTATTTTTACACCCAAACGAAGGTGGGCGGGATAGGTTGTAGTTAATCATAACACATTTATACTAAAACACTGTAGTGTAGCGTAAAATAATGTGCGTCAAAGAAGGCAGACAAATTTGATCTATAGAACGTAGTCTATATAGTCATGCCTGCGTCTTCCGCACACTGCCGCACATTCGAGGATATTAAAGCAGTATAAAAATATTATAAGTACCTAAACAAGCAGTAACAGTAGGTATATTTCACCAATATACATGCAGTTATTCAACTAAAAGCTGAAAACTGGCACTCTTATATCAAATTAAAATTCATAATATTTTATTCAACATAAGGGCGCGATCCCGTCAACACATACTGAACCTCATATATAAATACATTAAAATTAATCTAGAGCGAAATAGCGCTCCATTTTCTCTGAACACCCCGCCAGCGACTCGGCGTGATATGTATGCGATATAATTATCCTAACTACCGTTTCAAAGAAAAACCGTATAAGGAGAAGAAACTTTCAAGTATAAAAATACATGGTTATATAAGTTGATTAGCTACTACTACCACGACAGATATTTTCTATCGAACTTTACTATAGTACACTCAAGTCAGTGTCGCATAGCAACCGTAGTACTGGTCTCCTGTCGGCGAATGTACCGAAGCTACATTACCGCAAATTGCATTAAGGCTTGTGTAGATATTTCACAGTACACGGAGAAAGTTCACATGTTTCAAGTTTTATTACCCGATTTAGCTCGCAAATACCAAGACTTAAATAAGGTAGTAGCCACTTCGTTATGAGCATTTCACAGGCCTGGCCGTGTAGGGTATTTAGGGTCACGGGTTCGATCCTCAACGGTAACACATAATATATTATCTGCGATGAGCATGGTTGTGTATTTTTATGCAACATCCTTTGTGAAGAGGTATTAACGATATCAAAACCACATGTTTTTTCTTCAAACTTTATAGCTTTGAAAATAATGAAATAAGAAGCGTGGAGGTTGAGTGGTTCGGGTTCTAGCCCACAAAAAAGAGATTGTAAGTTCAAATTCCTTCTGAACGAATGCGTTTTTTTAACTGATTAGACTAGTCACACTAGGAAATTGCCGATGTAGGAAAATATCGAGAATCAATCTGTATGCGTTTGAGTAGAAATTCAAATATTATGTAGTATATTCGCGCTTGAGAAACGGCGACGGACTAGCCATCTGTCACATTGGCACGTACACACATCTGCCCACCTAGACCACTTCTAGGTCCTTTAGATTGCGTGAAGATATATTAAAAACATATTGAAGTTTTATCACCGTGCAAAACTTTTATTGGAGGCGTTAAAACAAATGGGGTATCTCATTTTCTCGTTTACTATAGCTAAGAAACTGATCGAAGAAGTAGAACGGATCATAAAATGCACGTCGCACGAAAAGGAGTGGCTTCAATCAATCACAGACTAATCGAAAATTCCAACTCAATAAGCCAAGAGGCGATCGAAGACGGATTATGTGTCTCATCATTAGATATTACTGGGTTCACTCCGAGCCATTCTCATTGAAGTCCTTTCAATTCATCCAGTTTTATTCCTTCACGATCAAAGGCGGCAAAGTAAATTTTAACGTGAGTTCAATGCAATTATTTTGGAGAATGTCACTTTATATTGATAGGCAGTTAAAATGCATTATATTATATCTTTACGCCATTCTACAAGGCCCCCATAGTATAACACCACTTCTTTTTGCCGGAAATGAATAAATTTTGGTGCCAACGTCCACCGTCAGACGAGTCCATCGCCGTTTTTTAAGGACGACTGTACATACGTCATTGAATTTCATTTGAAACGTTTGTAGGTAATAATATATCCTCACGCCTTCCCACAAGGGTCCCCGAAGGGGTAGGCAGAGGTGTGTAGGTAATTCTTTAAATATCAAGAGTTAAATCATTATTCCTTTTCCAAGGCTAATTTTATACTCGCCCTAAAACTTCTCTGATGCTTTTAAATAGCCTTATTAATTTAATTTATCTCATTTCGCAGCAACCAGACAGTTTCGAAGACTTAGCAACGGAGTTGAGGGGTACGAACCATAAAGTTTGATACTAGGTAGGTACTGGACTAGAAATTCTATGAACATTTGCGAGAAATTAATTCATAGTCAGGGTATAATTCTGACTGCTGTTAATTCTTACTATTTTGTCGCGTTAAGTACCGATTATTCAATATCTACTATTTAACATCAGTATTTTGCTATTTTTTACTTAGTACTGTCAAAGAGATCAAAGACGTGGATTTGGATTGAAAAAAAATGGTTGGAGCTTCATCAATTCTACCAACAAGAGCCTGATCAGAAGAAAATCAATATTCTGGTTCTATTTTGCACTTCAATCTTGCAATATCATGTCAGGTATATATGTCTTTTAAAGAAAATATTATCTAAGTTCAAAGCATCAGAGGAGAGAGAGTTTCGATAGAATCTAGCTAATTAAGTTCTCGTTGCAGGTGTTTGCTTCTAATATAAAGTTACGACTGCATTTATTAAGCGAGCTTTTAGCTCACACAATCAACTAAAAGATACTTACGTTTTACGTGTACCATTGTTTTTTGTAGGTATACATTTATATAGGTGTGTAAGACTAGAGAGCTCTGGTGCTCTAATCTCTCCGTCTACCCCGTTAGAGACTCGGCGTGATGACGTATGTGTAAAATTTCTACATTAAAAAAACCGTTAAAAGTCAGTCAGTCAGTCAAAAATGCGCCAGTTCAAATACAATAATTATTACAAACAAAGTTTCTTAAACTTGTTAACTTTAACTTAAAGAATTATGGGACTGCAAAAATAGTCATTCAGCCTTCTGGATTAACTCCAAGGGGTTCTCCAAATGGATGCCTGTTTGTTTGTATCTAAGCGCTTTTTTATTGGAATAATATTATAAAGTTAGATATGCATATCGATAACGTTTAAGATACGCAAAAATATTATGATAAAAGTATTTTAAGGCCTGAATTTAATTTTGCCCCAAAGAGTTAAATATTAGGAATAACTTGTCCAAACCCTGTTAATATAAAGTTCTCTTCTTGTATCGTTTATTTTATATTGTGACTAACAGTACTGACAATAAGGGTCTGTCCAATTCAGAGGCAGTCTACACATTTTATTGAATAACGACCGCTGACGTTCGGTGCAAAGAGATAAGCGAGGCCAGTTTATTGTGAACCTTGGCTACTTTGTAACGAATTCGAAAATATGGTGTTCCAGTTACAATTTAGGAATATTTGAGTCACGTAATGTTGAAATTGGTTCTAGTTCTAACTATATGTACTGGAGTGCATATAGTGAGTTGAAAGACCTCTTTATTACTTATAAATTATGTGTTCTTTATTCAAATGTACACGTACAAACATAGGTACCTTATTAACTCTGTTTATGCAAACTTGATTCTGCTTCATAATATTATGATCGCTCTAAATTTTATATATTTATTTATTATACTTAGAGTTCATGTTACACTGGATAGTTGTATCGAAAGTAGTTTCACAAGCACCTGACCCCAAGGTCGACACACGTGTAATATATATTGTTGTTACTTTAATTAAAGGAAACAGACCTTTTTAGTATGTGACGGGGAAACTGATAAACAGATAAATGTGAACGGGCCTGCGACGATAAAACCCTCTAGTTATGAGAAGTTCTTGCGGTGATAAAATTGTTACTATCGTTAATTTATTTCATTACTAGATATCCTGCTCAGCTAGCTAGGATAAAAAAAATGGTTCTAGAAAAAAATTCGCAGCCCCACCTTTCGGGTCCAATTGTGAATCAGCCACTCTCGAATCCACACCCAAACAATTTCATCAACATCAGTCCAGTCGTTTATGAGTAGTTCAGTCACATACACATGCACAGAAGAATGTATATATATATATATATATATAAATATGTGAATCCCATATAAAGAACAGAAGACCCTAAAAGCTAACACAACTGCAGAGATAACACTAACTTTGCTTTATATATTTAATTTTTTAAACACTGGGCCAGAGTGCCAGTGTTTAATAAAAAAAATAAGTTAATGTGAATATTTTTCGTGTACACTCTCTCCCCTACAGGTACCCCCTAGGAATTAACGTGCAACAACTCGAAAAGAGGTAGCGCGCAATGGGCCTCCTATTTATATTCTAAATTGTCTAACTGGGGCAGTACCTACGTTCGAACGCAGGCAACTTGATTGAGCTTTCCAAATTCAAATCCCATTAACAAGATGGCAAACAAATGAAAAAAATCGCGGCCATTAACTATCAACGATTTCACATCGTTAACTATAAAGCGATGACATCAGAAACCATGTTCTACAAATTAGTATTTCGTCGTGTTAACTTTATCATCCATGATCGATAAGAGACAGTAAAAATTCTTACACAGTCGAGATTTTGGAAAGAGATCCATTATGTACGCACCCAACTGTTCCCAATAACAAAGCAAGGTGCCTTTATAACAATTTCCTAATAATTATAATCTTCCGCTCTGGCGGGTCGAGACAAAGACAAGAATTAACATATTTCTTTAATTTTGGACTATTGTCCCGGTGAATTAGAACATCGAGCGAACTCGATCGTTAGTCCGGCAATTTGCTGTAAAAATTATGCGTCGTGGGAGCCAATTAGAAGGAATAAGCCTTACTACAGAGGGCTAGCATGGAATCGGCCCCTGCGATCGTTAATTCATCTTAATTACCTTTTTGATGGACTTTCTGCGCGTCAAATCCGCTGTTGTGGATGAAATTCAAAAGATTTGATAATAATCTCGCTAGAAATCTTTTAGCTATATATAGCTGTTTGCGATAAATGCTTTTATTCTATACTCATAACAATTTAGACAATATTTATTGTTTTAGACAATAAGTAAAACCCGTATCTAACTGTTTAGTTCGATAAATTATTGAGTCTGGCTTTGGTAGGAATCCTCTGTGTGTCGTAAGAAAAAGCTAAATGGTTGGTTGGTAGTTAGCCTAGAGACCTATTCTGAGCAAGAATTTCAAAGAGTGTAAATTTATGCCACATCTTTATTCAAACGTCTTAGACGTTTTGAGACGTTGGTATCTACTCATAAATGCTACATCAAAATGCTTCATGCAGTTAAACAATGAATTTCAATGTGTGTAATAATATAAATAAGGTAATTGACTTATCATTGTTATGTTATAATAAATAAATAAATAAATGTTGGTTTTAAATTATAGGGGAGACACCAATGAGGTTTTATCTATAGAGACGTTATACTCCTTGAATATAAAGAATAAACATGGCAAATTTTATGCTATACCTACATATAGCTACAATACACAACTCACACAACGGCATTAAGCACACTGATGACATTAAAAGAACACGAAGTATATGAATCCTAGTTGTCAGAAAGGGATAACATGCCTTAGAAGGCATTTTTCCTAAATGCTGAATAAGTGCTACGTCGTTGCCAATCAAGCTGCGACTAAGTTAACTCAAGCCAATTAGCTTGTGTTGAGTTAGCCAAGCCGAGCGCGGTAAGACGTATCTATTCTTTTTTACATCAATGAGACACCAATGAGGTTCTTTTTTACATCAATGGGAGACACCCGCTGAACTATCGAGCTGGTGTAGCAACTACCTCATTTAAAATAACGGCTCAGTCGTGAAGTAGGACACAAAAATCGTCGAGAGAGATAATCTATACACATAATAAAATTGGAGTGTCTGTTTGTAATATTGAAATAACCGCTTTTAACTAAATGCATATGGATGTATACACGGTACATACACCAAAATATCAATTTTTACCATTTTTGTCTGCCTGTCTGTTCCGGATACTCTCCAAAACGGTTGATTTTGACGGGACTATTACTGGCAGATAGCTGTGTAGCGTCCACACGGACGAAGTCGCGGGCACAGCTAGGTGTTTTTATAAAATTACATACAAAATTATTATTATTTACTTATACGTCTTCGCATCAGGAAAGTCTTCCTAACCATTTGGGTAATCAAGCATGCAGGATCAGACTTTGGAGGTATCAATGACTTGTTTCGAACTTTTAAACGATAGGAAACTTAACTAAAAAAAAGAGCGCCATATAATTTGTGATCGATAGTAGTTAAGAAATAGATTGGACTTATTGACACCAAAACATATCCGGTAAAAATTTATATCTAGTAGATATTGGCAATGAGGTTTTATTATTGGGCAGTATATAACCTCTGCCTACCGCTCTCATGTTTCGAAGAGCAGAGACGTGAAGCTTTATAAGTGGTTATTACACCGACAGAAAAAAATACTAAAAGATGATGAATAATAAATATTTAAAGAAAATAAAAGCCACTAACATGATATTAAGTTTCAATAACAACGAGTAGACGTTCGGTATAAAAGTCATGTACTACAAACGCGTAAACAAGCGTGTATACCCAAGCCATATTATAAAATGTAAATTTCATTAACCATAAATAAGTGGGGCAATTTGTCGATGGTAATTGCGTCCATGTCCAGACTTGGATAGACCGTACTATCTTTTTTGTTGACGCACATGTGGGCACTAAATTTTGTGCTGGGGTTATGTAAAACATGCCTTGTTTCAGCTTGTTCTTTTGTTTTGTGGTTGTTTTAAATCTTCAAGAAGCCGCGTTTATTAAAGGGTTATCCATCTTAGATTAGCTCGTACTAAATACCACAGTGTGTAAGGTATAATGATTCATAGTAAGTCATGTATATTTCCACATAGAGAACATTCTCTAAAATTAAGTACCATATCGTCAATGAATAAAATGTGTAATATAATACTGTACAATAAAAGTCAGGCCAAATGACATCACAAAGGACCTCAAAGGAATATGTTAATGTAAAAAGCTTGTTATCTCCGACGATCACTATAAATCACAACCAAATAACTGTTAGAGCATGAAAAGATTAAATTTAGACATATTCTTTTGTTTTGTACAATGTTAAACTGCAATCGTAAACAATATTAATGCGGCCACTTTCAAGTGAGTCAAATTTTATTTATCCCAGAGGACAATTTCCTCTTGTCAACCCACGGCCACCCGGGCATTCGCTATAATGAGAAAACGACGAAATCAACTTGGCCCAAATTAGACGCAAGCTGTGAAGGGTTTACATGTCGCCGTGAGCTTAATACTTCAAACGGCTTATAGTATATTTTTTTAATAATATGTTAGTATTGAAATCAATTTGGTTGTATGAAGAATCAGAAAATATGAAGTCAGTCAGTTAAGTCAAGTCTGTCAGTATATAGAGCTGGTGTTTTACTCACTCTGTCTATCTCGTGCGGTGTAAATAAAGTCAAAAAGTGAAGAATACAACTCTTACTTTCAAACAGACCAACCTTAATTGTACCTATAGTTTTTAGTCCTAAATAATTACGTAAATTCAAACGTTCCGGACACAATTCGACTGTCACGTTTGTCATGTCATTAAATTGGCAATCGTTGATTAATTTGATCGGTAGAAAACACCTTCCATTCTACGCAGATTCAGTATCAATTTTGTAGGCAGCAGATTTTTATCAGTTACGTCAGTGAGGCCACACTGACCACTTAAAATATACCTGCGTTTTGTGCAAAATGTAGCAATTTTTTCTGTATTCAGTTTTGAAACTAACACTTTTACAAATTTTCTAATCCTTCAGCGTGAACGAATGATAATCATAAGAACTCACACACTAAGAAGTTTTCGCAATAATAATTGTAATGTGATAATAAATATCAGTGTTTATGCATATGCAGTTATACTGCAGATACAACAGTAACAAATAATTACTTAGCTAATGTAATTACGATAACCATGAGAAACTATAACCCTTCTGGTTTCTTTCTCGATTCATTCACCCGTAACTGTGAACGAGAAGCACTATGGCTATAATGCGCGTTTTGTTCACATTTAGGGTTATTTGCCGGTATTATTGAATAGCAGTAAATTACACCATGAGGGCAATTTGAGCTCTTATTGTTCACTATTTGAACTACATCAATTACTTCATAGACAAATAAATTGGCCACAATTATGTTAAAATAGCTTTTAGAAGTTAAGCTATTGAATTAAATCAGCCGTTGGTATGTTTCTAATTTGTGTTTTGTTTTAGATAATGTTATTTTCATTTGTTTTTACTCAAACCAAATATCTCAATTGCTTAATATATGCTTCTATTTTAAAGAGACTTAGTTAGTTATTGAGGTAGGCTATAAGATTACTACCCAAGGAGTTGGTGCAGTAAGTTAATGTACTCGTATAACCAAATGAAACGTGAGTGAAACCCTAGAGTACTGCCAGTCTTCTCATAAAACGACAAAGTTCTCAATGAGAGAAATTAAAGCTTTAAGATTTTTCAATTAAATATTGCAATTCTAACTTCATGTAGGTATCCATGTAAGCCGCCCCGTGTCGCACTTGTAGCTAAAACGTTACGTTAACGCCACGTACAATTAAAGTCATGATCAGTATCTGTTCGCCGAACAGTTTCACCCCTAACATGTCTTCTGACTAATAATGTACAGCATTGCGTTGAGAAGGCAGGCAAATGACAAATGATAGTCCGTGTGCAATTAAAGAATGGTTGTACCTTTTGATATTGACTATAACCAATGCCATTTAATTTGGGGCGTTATGTATACATTATAAACATTTTATTGCCCCACCAACATACGCTAAGGCAGAAAAAGTAGAAAGCCAATTTCCTCTGGCCTTACAGACATCTTTTAGTTCATCTACTTTAATCAGTCTTTTCATACATGCTCGCCGTTTTAATTATAGAGTGAATTCCACATCCTAACATAGTATTTTAATCAAATTATTTCATTATTCATGTTAACTTTTGGCATTTTTTTGATGTAATTTATAACCACAATTTTCCTAACAATTGCTATTTTTTATATATAATTGTTGTATTTTTTTGATTTTATTGTATTTTGGCTAATGTCAGATTTACTATTAAATCATTTTTTGGTGTACAATAGTAGTGTTACTCCCTTGAATCAAAATAATTATGTAAAACTTTTGAAACATACTTTCATGGCAGGTAGTTTTTTAACTTATTTATTGGGTCCACATGCGTATTCATTCTAATTATTTTTCTTCTCGTTTTCAATCACGTTTCTCTTATCAGAAAACTTTTTTTTTAAATTGGATATACGCTTACGCTTGTAAAAGGTAAATAACATTATAATTCGGGTCATGCACGATAAAAGGCTGACTTTGTGTAACAAAAGCTAGTATGTAACTCGAATACAACTGTCTGTAAAAATAAATAATTGCGCCTTTATAAGAGTATTTACAGTATCAGAATATAGCTTGTGATTTGCATACAAATAGGGAAAAGGGTAAATACGTTTCCCTTCTGTTTGGAAATCATTTGCTCGGCGTGTTGTTACGCTTTTGTTTGATGTTGCCTGAAGTATAGCAGGTGTCTTTGTGCTATTTATTCCCTATCTAGAGATATAAGTACTTGTGTATTTGTGTACGCCGACGGCGTGTCGACGGCGAGTCCATATAAATCATACATTTTGACATTGACATTAACGCCATTGACCCAATTTTACAAATTACTTTCTTGTCGTGCTGTAAGGACAAACTTATTAGCAATGCAGTTCCTGCATTGAGGTTCTTAAAAAAAAAGGGTGATGAGATATTTGTTACTGCTTACATGAGAAAGAGTGCATTTTTCTTTGTCGCTTTGAATTTATAATAAAACTAGAACTTTGCCCAGCAGCTTCACACGCGTTACATTTATTATCTATTTATTATCTAATATTATAAATGGAAACTTAGCATCTGTGCTTTTTCTCTCAAATAAAATATTCTTCTCAAATTCAATGGCATATATTATATATTCGTGTTTTAGTAACACCTAGAATATATCTCTGATGGAAAGTGGGTGTGTGGTCACTACCTATACACCTCTGCCTACCCCTTCGGGGACGTTGGAAGGCGTGACGATATATAATTATAGATTATACATACATACATATCATCACGCCGAGTCCCAAACGGATTAGGCAGAGAGTATAGAGCGCCAGTTTTCGCTAGACTTACGTGTCGCTTCGTCCTCATTTATCAGTCTCTTCATACATGCTCGCCGATTTTGAGTACTCTTGACGTTCCCATCCTTGAGCGTCCGATCGATTTAATTAAGCTAAAAACTGTGTGCTAAATTTCATCCAATTGCGTTCAGCCGCTCTGGCGGGAATTTGAATAACATACATGCTCATACACTTACACATTTATAACATTACTAGAATAGTTTAGACGGGAAGATTTAGATAATGTATTATGGCATACCTAATTATGATACATACACGTTTGAGAAATTTAACTCTACGCCCAAATGGCTCACAAAGTAACAAAGAAGATGGATAAAAGAAACAGAATCGCAGATATATGAAAGAAGTTAATAAAAACTACATATTGTTTGTGGTGATGTTAATCACTTCAGTGAACATTGTGAATTTGAAAGCGATGTATATCTGGGTTTATTATACCTAATAGCAGATTCAAACTAGCTGTAAACCGATTAATAAGCAATTAATACCCTTCTACGTTCGCCGTACCTACCCTAAAGTAATTTCCGACTAATTACCGAAACATTATTTATATGTAAATGAAAATGTATAAATCCTAAAGGGATGTTTGTTCGTCTTGAATAACTACGTTATAATACGAGAATATATGTATAGTGAGTGAGAAATTTTTAATAGAGGGTGTATAATTTTTTAATGAATATGTATTTATTTATTATAACTTATTCATATATTATAATAATTTTACACTCAGATCGAATAATATATAAACATTAAATCACATTACTGGGAAATCGAACCTAAGACCCTTAGCGCGGAATCCAAATAGAGGGGCATTTAAAATGATACCATAAAAAAAATCTTTCGTGTCACAACCATTTAAAGTTACTATTATTACCTTTGTGTAATGTATTATATGATACAATTGTAAAGACCGATTATATCCCGTGATATTGGTCAACAATTTTAGGGTGACTTCGATAGCCAAAGACATTCAACCGAAATAATTCAACCGTGTTCTTAAATTAAAACTAAACAATATTCTATTTGGCTGCTTCGGCTCATTGATCAAGAGCGTTATCTCTCCTGTCTTTTTCCAATTTGTCACCAACTCCGGACGGAAGGCAATTAGTGGACCACCCAGAAACAGGCCTGTCAAACTCATTGTCAACTAGGATTGAGACGAAAGTCTAAAAAGAAACAGATTTTGTTTATTTGGAAGAAACATTCTAAAGCTGAAATATTTATAGCCAATGACAGGTAATGTTCCAAAATGCAGGCTCTAATTTCGGATGGAAAAACTTAACTATTCGTGATAAAAGCGGAGACGTCAATGATTGTATTCGCCGAATTCGATGGCACAAACATTTTAAACATTACCGAGAGAGATTAAATTTGAACAAGTATATATTATATATAATGCAATTATAATTTAAAGAACCAAATTTATGTTGAAAAAACGAATAGTTATAATTTTTTTTTTAAATAAATGTAAAACGGAGTACAATACTGAATACAAAGATAATTTACTTGAGCCAGACTAAGCCAGAAAAAATAATATTCACCAAACTATGGACGTCATACAAAAAATACAGTCCCCTATATTCAGAGCAGATGGTATCTTTGACGCTGAGAATAATATCCCCATGAGCGATTTCCTTAATTTCGTGAGGCGGAATCATGAGATCGATCCTCTCCGATCGCTAGTTAGCGATAACGTTTATGGCCCAACGCCCAGATCGCAAATAACGAGTATCTTTCTTTCTTTCGATCACGACCGAAAGCGCGAATACGTGTCTTGATGTCAATTGGCTATAAGGTTGCGAACTTTGTCCAGGATGCGATGCGATGGAGGTCACCCATTTATTGTTCCTGTTTTTGTACGATGTGTTTCTGACGCGCGATAAGCAATGTGGTTCTCGTACATAAATTTGATTTATTTGTCAAAGATTATTCACTCTTTTTTATTTGACAAGTACCTAACCCTGATATCATTTCAGTTTGTAATACCTGTGTAGTCACTGAACTGTATACATTTCTTGATAATAATAAGCGATCTTTGTATGAAATATAACATATTATTGAAACCCTTGTGAGTCGATAGGAAAAAGTGGGCTTTTCACTATCAACAATTACTTATGTTGTTATTGAAATATATACGTATCCTCGCCACATTTGTTTTTAAGCCGTTCATCTGGGAACGCAAGGGTAGGCACATGCATAAAGCCTTCTATATTTTTGTTTGAGATATAAATAGGCGTCAGTGTCACGCGATGGCGAGTCTTTAAATATTTCTGTTGCTGGCGACTAGTCGTACCATTAGGTCAGCACCACCATTTCTTTTATTTTTTTTTAGTGTTACCCCAAATATTATTAAGGAGTGTACCCAAATATGTGAACAATATTTATATAAATTACGAATACCACACATAATAAGGACGAGACAAAAGAGAAACTAGGAGAAGTAGGTAATTTTGGTCAAATTTAATCTCTTTGTAAATGGCTTCCTCCAAATTGTCTATCTTATCAAAACTGAACCTTGACGAAGCCGTATTGGTGTAATCACATCGTAGCCCGTCAGAATCCTTATAAAGTCACCATTATGAAGAACGTGATATTGAAGCCTCATGTCGTTCTAAAGCGATACCCAATCGGATTCAACGCAAAAGACTTATGGCGGATGGGCGAGGCTTATAGTTACATAGCGGATGTGGTTACATGGCCCAACACCTTAGTTTTGTGAGGCCATGTAGCCATATCTATATGTTAAGCATAATAAAGAAGCATAAATCATTAAACTCATGAGTAAACTTGTCGCTGAGGCCGAATTATGTTTTATAAGGACAGTACTTCGGAATAAGGTAGTAACTGTATATTTTAATTGATTTCTTCTGATTCAATTTGGATATTTAATATATTTTAGCATATATTATTATTCGGATACCAGATTAACTAAGACTCAAAACTCGCGCTTATGAGTCTTAGATTAGAAGAGATATTAATACATTCCACAAAAGTACAATGTTCATCTTAAATTTATTGATCTTAGTACAGCACTTTGATCATAGACTAATTAATATGATGAACATGATACGACCATAAAGTGTCTACGATGCTAATTAATACTACGCAGTACACGAACACCAATTACCTTGAGAACGGGTCCACTTTGATACTATCCGCATATCGTATAACGATATACAAAGTCCATAATTCCGTCGTTAATTGTGTTTAGGCCACCCAGGATATTCAGTGAAGTGTGTAATAAGAGCATATTGAATACACTATTGCTGTTCATGTGATATGCTTGAAACATTAATGGAAATTGCTCGTTTATTTAGAAATGAAAGTCCACAAACGTTTGGAGAAATGTTGAATTATTTGACGACGTTTTTTGTTGTGTGAGTAATCTTACTAATATTATAAATAATATTATATATAATAATATAATTATTATATATAATATTAATATAATATTAATACAAATATAATAAAACATATATAATAATATAATTATATATAATAAATATAATATTATAAATGTGAAAGTTAGTAAATTTGGATGTTTGCGGTTCTTTCACGGCCAAATGGCTGAAAGATGAAATGGTGACATCTTATACCTAGGAATAGGACATATGCTGCTTTTTTTTATCCTTAATAATTCAAAATAGTATAATGTATTTATGTAATTTATGTATTATAATGTATGATGCTCTTTCACGGCATAACGGCTGAACCGATTCTAGCAGGAAATCTTCCAAAGCTACTTTTTCCAACTACACGCAGGCGAAGCCGCGGGGATAAGCTAGTTTTAAATAAGCAGATGCAGAAGCTAGATGTGACATAAACTTACTAACATTAAGATTCTGAAAGGAATAAAATACTTAAAACTAAAACAACACGTATGTAGAGAAAATTTACTTGTCATCTAAGCGTACCAGTTATCTAAGAATAGATATATCTAGTGTACACGGGGAAGCGAATTAATGTCATCCAGTTCGCTAATCAAACTAGACGAAATACAACAGAGTATGACATAGCTAGCGAATGAATTTAACTGTATTAATCATACTATCAATTTGATTTATAACTTACCTATACGTTAACTTGTAAGTTTACAATTGATCAGTTCTATACAATTATACAGTTGGGAGTTGTTACAAGTAAATAATGGTAACTTGTACCAAGTGTAAGGTATGTGAATCGAATACTTAAATAATGAAATATACAACTACATTTGTTGATGTACTGTTTAGTGAATATTCCCTAAACCAAATAGTGGCACATCTTAGACACTAATTTCTTATAATTTGTCCGTTTAATCAATCATTGGATCAGGACCCAGACATTTGATTTAACTATTAAAGTTTGCAGTTTGAGAAATAATATATCTTCAGGTTTTGTTAAAAGCCTCAAATAATCACAAAACTAAAGTATTTTTAATTAGCTATTTTTATCCACAAATTCAGGGTCGCTGAGTGAGCTATGGAGAGAGCAATGCTAGGGGTTTCTTTGAAAGATAAAATCCGAAATAACATTATCCGACAAAGAACGAAAGTCACCGACGTTGCTCAAAGAATTAGCTCGCTGAAGTGGCGTTGGGCTGGCCACGTCTGTCGCAGGACAGATGAACGGTGGAGCAGACGAGTCCTCGAATGGAGACCACGGACTGGAAAACGTAGTGTAGGGCGTCCTGAGGCACGATGGACGGACCACCTTAAGAGGGTCACTGGCGGCGGATGGATGAGAAGGGCCGAAGACAGAGTGTGGTGGCGCGCCATGGAAGAGGCCTATGTCCAGCAGTGGACTGCTGTGGGCTGATGATGATGATGATGATTCATAAATGTACTTTTTTCAGCATGAGCAATTTTATAATTAATCTCATAAAATATTCCATCCTTATTAGGATGGAATATTTGGCTTTATAGATGAGCTGCAATTATGTAGGCGTTGTACAACTATGTTACGTCGTACAATTATGACGCTGTACATTGTTTCTTGAGAATACGTTTTATAATAAAATACCCGTCTTTCTTATCAACGATTTGCATATTGAGCTTCTGCCATTTCTTGTAAATTATATGTGTCTTTATCTTAATAGAAGGGAGAGAGGGATAAGATAATAGCGGGATCCTTGTATAATTCAATTATTCTTTGGCAACAGGCTTGAATTTTGTATACCTATAAACATTTGAACCTGAAATTTCTGCACTTATGGTTATTTCGCCATTATATTTGATTGAAAATGGTAACAATTTTATTTCTTTTTATCATCTAATTTACTTGCAGTCAATGTTGAAGCGGTGTTAATGTAACTTTAAACATATATTATTTGATGTCATGTTAGCGTTTTAGGGATAATTGTCTTATCTCACCATCGACAAGCAGCGGTTAAGTATCAAATCTAAAAATAATAGATGCCGGTGATGAACAAACTCAGACAGTTTTGTCTTGACAATATTCCCATTTTACAGACGCATTTGTATTCCAATGCAGCATTCTGGGAAGCGGTCCGTTGTCTGTCACATCCAATTGTGCGCGACCACTGTTTCGCAACCCCACCACATAAATCCATATACCTATCTACGCAACTGAGCTATTTAAATGTATAGCATCAGTAGGTACAAAATACATTAAGATAATTAGCAATTTAAAAAAATATATATATACAAATAAAAAAGAGGTTTCAATGATAACCAATGTATTCTGTAAATAATGCGACCTCCACTGCAGACTAATGCTGTAACTTACAAAGACTGATCGATGTTGATGTGAATGTTGGGTATGGCAGAAGAAGCATGAAAGCCGAATAAATGCAGTTAAAAACGATCACGTTTCGTCAATCGGTTCTAAAAATATTGGATCTGATAGCGTTCGAACTTTGCATCGGTGGATAATACAAGCGGTTCAAGAAGATATGTCGGTCTATATAGATGTAGGGGTGGAATAGATTTGAGCTCAACCCTGCTTCACGCGTTGTCAGCCTGAATAAACTTCCAAATCGATTCTACAGCTGAGAGTGACACTCCTGGATAAGGTTTGCCCCGCGCCGTTTCTAGATTTGCATAAAGAATAGAGAGGCGAATATTGGATATCTGTGTATGGGGATCTGTGCACTGGTGGCACTTTTTATAATTCCATATACCAGAATATTACTAGCTGACTAGTTTAAGTTAAAGAAGTAAAGTTGTGAGACGGTTATCATATTATGTCATGCTGGAACTATAAATAAATATATACCTTGGGACAACTCCACACAAATTCACCTAATCCTAAATTAATCAAAGCTTGTGTTATGTATGTGTTAACTACACAACGATATATTTACTTATATAAATAGATATATTCATATAGGACATCCAAGACTAAGGTACAAATACTCGTGTTCATCACACAAAAATCTGCCTTCAGCGGGATTCAAACCCGCGACCTCAAGTTTCGCAATCAGGAGTTCTAACCACCAGACCAGACGGCCTTCAATAACTGTCATAACTCATGCGAGATATAAATACATATTCATATATATATGTGGTGGTTATTGTCACGTAGCTGGCTAACTAATAAATGGGTAGTCAAATACATCTCCACGTTGCAATGTATTGAAATCAGTCAGGTCTGGTGTAGCCGCTCGATATGATGGTTTGCAAAGGCCTTTTATTATCGCAGCTTCGAGTTTGGCAAACATTTTCGTGATGGTTGTATTTAATTGATACGTGTCTGTAATAAATGTATCTATACAATATGTATATATATAGGCGTATGTTCTGCCAATGTCTAAAACTTCAGAACATTAATAGTAAATACATACAATAGTGCATATTATGTGTATATGTACATTAATGTGTATGCGTTTGAGATGAAATTCAAAGATGAATAATCGATGCTTGAGACACGTTGGCACCCAAAATAGTTAAAAGTACATACCCCACAGTACCCCTTTGTGAGCCCTTGTGGGAAGGCGTGCAGGTATAATTAATAAAAAAAATATGAATAAAAAATATTTTTTCAAAAAAATCGGTTATATCGTATATATTATGTACATAGCAGTTCAATAAAAACGCAGGCGGCAGCATATCGTATATACATACATAGCCAATATAAACGCGCAAGTGTCAAAACATGAAAACGTCAACATTGCTACCCGCAGCCGTTTTATTGCACGCCGGCTCGCGTCATTTAACACATCAACCTATTGAGGGGTCTGCGAGAACGTTACGAGTTTTATGGGCACATTTTAAGCATTATTTTGTTTAAGTACAGCTTTACCATGACTTTTTATGTATATACTATTATATATTTTGGATGTTTTATACAGAAGGTCTACTATATATTACTACTAAGATATTTCTCTTAATTTTTATATATCTTAGGCTAAAAACCGGTGTATGGTGTACTACCTATACACCTCTGCCTATCCCTTCTGGGACCCTTGTTGTAAGGCGTGATGATATATAAAAATATATTTATATACAGATTGTCTCAAAAAAAACTCTGTTGACTTCTTGAAGTTGTTGAGTGTTGTGGATGCAAAAAGATGCATTAAAATAAATAGCTCACTCACATTCACAATCTAACAGTATTTTCATAGATTTACTTAAATAATCAGGAAATGTCGCTTGGTTTTATAGTGTAGAAAGAAAATTTAGAAAAAAAAATCTTTCAATTCACAACAATTACCTGCATTGTCGGAAAATGCGTGTCCCGTAGTTTATCATTGCGGTTGGATTGAAACAATACCCATGTTACACATAAATTTTCAAACATTCATGAAATAATTGACTGGCTATAATTAATACTGTACCTAAAAATTTACAAACCTCATAAATATAACAAAGGTGTTGCAAACTGGTGAGGTTTTTTGATATATATTATGTCAAATAATACGTTAAATGTATTCCTTTTTTTAATAATAATTTAGAATCAGTTTAATAGATCACATTACCAATTAAAGTAACAGATATTAAGCCTCCACAATTTCTAAACAGGCTGAGTTAATTACTAAAGTCAATATTGTGCTTTTAGCAACAGCGACGACAATCGATCAAGCAGCTGGTCGCGAGGGCAAGTAATTTGATACATATCGCCATGCGGACACAAATAAAATCACTTAGCCGCAGAGTGGCGTCCTGCGGTGAACATCTCCCAGTCGCGGAGTACATTGATATGTAATCTACCTAGAAGGGTTTCTTATTTGCTAAAAATACTCCTACAGGTTATAAATTCACTAAAACACTGGTAATTGAATACCAGGCAGTAATCGTTTCCTATCTGACAGGCCGCATGCTTCGCAATCTTAATGACTCCAAAATAAACAATATCTACCTGCATGTATTAAATATATACATATCATCACGCCGAGTCCCCAACGGGGTAGGCAGAGAGTATAGAGCGCCAGTGTTCTCTAGACTTGCATACCTCTTTCGCTTCGTCCACATTCATCAGTCTCTTCATACATGCTCGTCGGTTTCGAGTACTCATGACGTTCTCGTCCTTGAGCGTCCGATCGATTTGATCCAGGCAGTTGGAACGTGAACGTATTAAATGTCCAATAGTGTAGTAGGATTTGAAGTACGCATTTTTTTAGCTCATATACCATCGCTTTCAAAACAAAGATAGAGTGATCAGATTGTGACTTTGTGATTGCGCGAAGAATTGCTAGTACCGTTCTCCTCGTCAGCTACTTGATTAGCATGCGACGAGCATTGAAAGTCAGGCCTACAAACGCGAGCAGAATCAATTCCTTTGTGTCCAACAGTACAGCTCTAGTTTTAGCTGGAATGAATTAATTTGTTATATTTTAACGTTTTTTTCTGAATAAGTAATGATACTTTTTAATTACTTGACAATTATTCCATTGGCTGGATATGGCACTGAAGTAATACGCTTTGCATGGTAAGATAAAATACTGCAACAATCATTTGGTAAGATGCTGTGTTGAATGTTGCCGATTATAACAAACTACTTACTGTGTTTAAAAACTTAAGATTGGGAGTTTATATTTAATTATATGAATAGGTAGAATTCTGCCATTTTGTAGAGGTTAAATTCCAAAAACTCTCCCCAGTAAAAGCGTCATATATTAAAGCCTCGACGCTATCGCCAGAGATTTTCAATTTGTAGACTAGAAAAATTCGTACGGATAAAATTGCGCGTGAAATTGTTCTGTGAATAGGTAGAATTTGTTTATGGCTGCAGGTTTTACCAACTGTAAAATTTAGATGTAACGTTTACCATACGTTTTTAGTGACGGTCTTATGATGTCGTATTTGTCACAGTGTGTTGCAGTCGAATATTTTTGTGCAGAATTATTCCTACAGAGAACTTTCGACTCGAGAATATAAATATTCATACTAATAGTATAAATCCGAATGCGTCCGTCGGTCAATTTGTCTGGCGCGTTAAACACATTAACCAACCATAAGTTATGTATAGCGACAGATGGAAAGAGAAATACAAGCATATTGTTTTTGCAAAAAATCGTCAATGTCCTTCAGATAGAAGATGAAACTTTACAAGGAAATCCCGTAATTTCTATGTACTAATAATAGGTTTAGCAGAAATTATACAACAGCTTATGCGTATATAAATAGGTACGAATATAAATATGTTGTTTTTTGTCAATTTTGTGGACGTAAATTGATTTTTAAGTTCATTGATTATGACTATAATTTAATTTCCTCACTAGATTTTTCTATCTTGCAACTCAATCATATAATGCTAAGGTTCTGTTACCTGTTCCTATTTTGATAAGATTACATTGTTCCTAAGCAAAGTGGATTCAAATTCAAAGTGTGTTAACTTGAAATGAATTCACAGAATACGGATGCACCTTGACAAATAGCTGTAGTTTCTTCAGAACAAAGTGGGTTATATTTCGTTCCCACAGTGTAAACGTTTATTGAATAAGTAAGTAGTAGATTTATAAAGTGAGGTACGCTTTCTTGTTGACGACAACAATCACAATTCTTGTTTCTCGACAATAA